>JBBMOJ010000064.1:0-123493 GCA_038090695.1 Sclerotinia spermophila
TCTTGTAGGTTTTCTTTGAAGAATATCCTATATATATATATAGTTTATAATGAAACCTTTGTCGTCAAAGTCACGAGGTATTCACTCTTTATTATATCCTCATGGAATCTGTGTTTGCGTCCTTTGAAATTTTGAACAGGTTCTCTACTAGTGTGAGAGAAGTCTTTTGGATCTAGAAGAAATTTTCTGCAAGGCGAGTGAATCTGGTGGGGTATTTGGGAAACGTCGCTGGCCCTTAGGCAATGGAGTTATTGATCATCTATCTACACATAAGATAAAATTTGATTGATAGCTCAATACGCCATAACTTGAGATGATAGTTGGTTCTGCCTTTGAATGGCAGCACATGCACATCTCGCAATCAATACGGAGATTGCTTTCTCAAACTCTGTAAAAACTCTGTGAATTATCGATGGAGGTATTGAGCAACAGTTCTCACCATATCTTGAACCCACTGCTTGAATTTGAACTAAGCCATCTTCCAATGGAATTGTTTCCAAAGCCTTTGTCGTCGCCGTTACCTTTCCTCTCGCTTAATCTTCAATTCAAGGGCATTTCTTCAAAGATTCTTTGTACCCGCAGGCACGGAGTTCCCGGTTTCTCTTCTTGTATCTCAAACAAGGCAAAGTCCAATCATCTATAAATCACGTCAAGTTCGTTGCTTTTGATACGATTTTCTTTTCTCCTTACCCATATTCAATCTTTTAGATTTTATACCCACACTCACTAAAAAACCATTACTTTCAAACCACATTCATTATGAAGTTCACAAACGCAATCGCTCTCGCCATCTTGGCTGCTACTGCCACCGCCGTCGCTGTCCCTGAGCCATGGTGCGGAAGGTAAGATGATTTTCTCTCCCTTGGATTTATCTTGTACCAGATCACAATGCTAACATACGATTATAGACCAGGTCAACCATGCAAGCGTGAGGCCGTCGCCGTCGCTGCCCCTGTCGCTGAGGCTTGGTGCGGACGCCCTGGTCAACCATGCAAGCGTACCCCAGAAGCTGAGGCTTGGTGTGGACGTCCCGGACAACCATGCAAGCGTGATGCTGAGCCATGGTGCGGACGCCCAGGACAACCATGTAAGCGCGAGGCTCTCCCAGAAGCGTGGTGTGGACGTCCCGGACAACCATGCAAACGTACTCCTCTCGCCGAGGCCGAGGCCGAAGCTTGGTGCGGACGCCCAGGACAACCTTGCCGCAAGAACAAGCGTGCTGCTGAGGCCGTAGCTGAGGCTTTCGCCGAGCCATGGTGCGGACGCCCAGGACAACCTTGCAAGCGTGATGCCGAAGCCGATATCTCCGAGGCTGCCATCAAGAGATGCAACATGGTCGGAGGAGCTTGCTTCGAGGCCAAGAGACTCGCCAGAGATCTTGCCGAGGCCACTGCCGAGACCGTCGAGGATGCCGATGCCTTCCTCGAGTCCCTCAACATTGAGACCCGCGAGGTTTCCGAAGTCGTTGCCCGCGAGGCTGAGGCATGGTGTGGACGTCCCGGACAACCATGCAAGCGCGATGCTGAGGCCTGGTGCGGACGCCCAGGACAACCATGCAAGAGAGAAGCTCTTGCCGAGGCCGAAGCTTGGTGCGGACGCCCCGGTCAACCATGCAAGCGCGAGGCTCTTGCCGAAGCCGAGGCCTGGTGCGGACGTCCCGGACAACCATGTAAGCGTAATGCTGAGCCATGGTGCGGACGCCCTGGACAACCATGTAAGGAGAAGCGTGAGGCCGATCCCGAAGCTGAGGCTTGGTGCGGACGTCCCGGACAACCTTGCCGTGCTGTTAAGCGTGCTGCCGAAGCTATCGCTGAGGCACTTGCTGAGCCCACTGCCGAGGCTTGGTGCGGACGCCCCGGTCAACCATGCAAGCGCGAAGCTCTTGCTGAGGCCGAGGCCAACGCTGAGGCTTGGTGCGGACGCCCAGGTCAACCTTGCCGCAAGGCTAAGAGAGATGCGTTCGCTTTGGCTTATGCTGCCGATGTTGCGCTTGCGCAATTGTAAGTGGCTAAACACCATTGCCTACGATATCGCGCCGCGACGGGATGAAAACGCTGCTTACGGGCTTCCGTCTCGTGACATCCTAGTCGACAGATTTTTAGCGATACATCTATACATTTCTTAGACTTCACCTTGTTGCATCGTGTCTTTGGTCTCTGAGACTAGACTTTTGCAGTACACAGATTGCGCTAGACTTTTGCGCCGTTGAAAAAACTTCGATTTATATTTTACTTTTTTTCAATACATACATACATATACTTCAAAAAAAACATATATTTTTCACTTCTACGTCGTCATCATATCAGATCAAATGGTATCGATACTGATTGACAGACACACTTTGGGATACAAAAACAAACCAAGAGTTTTGGGATCTTTACCAAAAGCAAAAAAAGCATGGCAGGGATTTCCTTGACTTTATTTTTCACCACATTTTTTTCAACACATATAGATGTCGAATACTGTTGGAGCCGGAATGGTTTGCGGGAATTTTTCTATTTTGGAGGGGATCTCGTGAGCTATGCTGGGTGTCAATGGTGTTTGGTTATATTTTAGGGGGATGGCATGCTTTAGATAAGGTTTATATGTACGAGTCTCGTAGGGGATTTCGTGCTGGGGCTTCGAAAATGTCATTTTTTTCCCCCGATATTTTTTTGCTGGAGTGGGGATGTGAGTGTGATGCGAGTGATGATGATGATGTGATTTCATGCAATGTGATATCAATTTTTATATGGTGGTGAGAGTCTTGATGTGGTAGATGTGGTCTATGCTATGATGATGATGTGGTGAAACCGTTCCATACTATTGTCTTTAATGTCATGGCCCAATAACACCATAGCTAAACTATTTCCGTTTGTCACTACACATGTCTATCTCATATTTTTGCTATTTGTGCATACATAATAATTATGTGTCTTTATATGTTTTCTTGCAAGTTCCCTCCCCTTCGAGCTCTCGTATCTCCAAATTCTCTTCTAGAGATTAACTGTCATCTATTACAGGTCTCAAGACCTCAAATCTCTCTCGTGTATAAGTGAACGGATGGCATACTTATCATCATCATTCTCATGAGATCAAGTCTAGTCTTTCTTTTAGATGAGTAGACATGTAGAGTTCTATATCAATACCACAGAATAATACGAGGTAGGTACACAGGCAAGCGGTCGTAATCACGCGAGTAAATACAAGCCAAGCATGAAGAAGTTTCTGTATAGAATGCGGGAGGTCTAGGAAATATGATGGTAATTTGAAATGTATATTTATGAGCTTATGGATAGAGGGAGGGAGAAATTACTGCGCGGTGCGTATGAGATTCATTATTTGTAGAAAGGATGTATCGATTTTGAATTTGAATCCTCCGGACACGATGGACGGAGGGTCTTGGGTCTTGAATTAGAGATTACGCGGTTCAATTGGCATGATGGAAGATATATCATTGAATATTGATTAAATCCACAGATTGGTGGTTGCAAAATCTCAAGGTTGTTAGTTGAGTTGGGATTGAATACCAAGGTATCGAGGGATTGTGGCGAGATATCTCTCCTTAATCACGTCTTCACCGGTGCGATTGGATTTGTTATTCATATTGCATGTGTTAATGAGGAAGTGATTTGAGGCTTGTGAAGAGTATGGTAAGGACAGGATTCCAAAAAAGAATCTATACCATCCCCCACCCCATACTCACTCCAGTTCCATCACATAACGATCTATCCCATATCTCTATCGAACTCCACAATTAGAGCACGAGCTCCACTTTTCCAATTCTTTCAACATACGTTTGGACGAGATCCGGTTCGCTATTCTGCATATTAAGATCTCGAAGTAGTCACAAGTAATGGATATTGTCTAATTTGTGTATAATTTGTTTTTGCAACGAATTTTGGAATAACTGAGCTGATTGTTGTGTGGTGCTGACACTTTTGTAGTATGGTAAGTGACTTGTGAGGGAAATCCAAAAGATATGTGATATACGCGGCGGAAGAAAATAGGACGGGATTTTTTTATCAAAAAAAAAAATTCTTCTTCAGCCTGTTTATCTGTATTCCTATGTCATACCACCAAGTAATAATAGTAAGCTTAACCGAGTTAGTCCCTTCTTTGGACTCCGAATATCACACTTGAACATCCTGGGGGTGAAGTGTTTTGAAGCACAAAAACCCTAATAAAAATTAGCAGGAAGCCGTATGTTTTGAATTGGTAATTCTAGTCTGGACTCTTTTGGTCTTTCTGATCATTGCAATTTTGGCATATCACTCTTGCACATCTGAAGATTTCAGCACTTCCAGGTGTGATGCTAGCTTCGGCGCTCGTCTTTGTGCTAGATTTGATACTAGTTTAGGTGCCTCGGTATTGGTATCACTAGTCTTAATATCAAGTATAGAGATCAATAGTCTTGGACTAGCTTTATCTCGCTACTCGTATCGCTGGAATGGTCTTTGCATATACACTTAGTATCAAAATAGTGTCGGTAGTAGACACTGATGATGGATGTACAATGTAAATTTGAAACTAGCTCGGGTTGCTAGGTTCGGGTGAATCAGTCTAGAAAGCACGGAAACAAATGTGACATATATCTATTGTGTTGAAGTTAGCTTTGATATTGTTACTCATCGGTCTCGGTGGTGAGAGTAGATATTCCACGGACAGATTAGCCCTGATAATATGCTAGTGGAGATCACGTTATGATGTGGACTAGAACCTAGTATCGATTTGGGATTGGAGTAATAAGGGAACACCTATGATTATAAGATCTTATAATAATTGTTTCCGTACAAGATTTGAGTAAGACAGTGAGAACGGTCACATCGTATTTCTAAACTTCTTGGCACCAAATCCGCAAACGAACAAATCCTTCATTTCACTTTCCAATATTCTCCCCTCTATGATGTTTTTAGAACATAAAAATTACTAGGAACAAAACGGCAAAGCTTTTCAAGTCTCAATCACATTGCTCTTTGCGGAACTGTAGATACCCCAAATGACTGTAACACCCATCCCCGAGACTCCTAGGACCCGATTAATGGTGCATGCAGAATCATCTACTCCTGTGCACCACAGGCTGTATTTGGCAAAGTGTACAAACCCCAAGATTTGTTTGCCTGAAGAATATTCATTAATGATGATAATGGCAAAGGCAGCAAGCCTTTTCTTCTACTTTTTGGAATGCGAACCAGCGAATTAGTGAAATCAGCCTAAGCTGATTGTTTATGTGAGACTTTCCAAGCTTCATTGCACCCTGAGTATACAAAAAAAGGTTGACTATCTCTTGCCAATCAAAGTTTGGTGGCTTGTCTCACGCTAAAAGAATTATAAGACTGAATCGTTGTTTGTCCACACATCGCTGGATCGTTTTTATATGCGCTTATACAAGCAGGACCTATTCTATACATAATGATTCTACGAGCCGGAGCGGTTCTGAATTTTGAAGGTTTGCACTAGTCAAATCCCATCAATATCTATAAGTGAGAAGTCATAGGGGCCCGCCGCCTCAGACTACTCCATTGTCAAAAGGCACAATTCGTACTTCAGCAACACAATCCCAGGCTTTGTTATTGCGCTTAAGACGATGACTGTGCATGAACCTGCATCAGCGTGCAAACGAGAGTTGAAGTGGATGAAATCTTCACATGAATTGAAAAGTCCAGAAAGACACTACGTGGACAATGAGAACGACATGGCCACTGCGAAACGACTGCGTGGGAAGTGTGGAGCAAAAAAAAAAGAACATATGTGTTTGTAATAATGACCGGCGAGATAGTAAGCAACGACGCTGATTGAATCTTGGAGCATGTGGTGTACATCAAAATGGCAGCGGGAGCACTTGCCGTCCGTCACATTCGTTTCTTACCATTTAGATATTACATCTCATCAATTGGGTTCACGTCTGCAAATATGACAAGTTGGAAGGTTACACAGATACAAGTCGGTTAGGGAAGACCATGAACATCCTGAAGGGAGCCAGAAGCAAGAGCTTGAACAGAGTACCCAGTGCAAAGGTCAAGGGATAGTGAATGTGCCTCATTGCCTTTCATACCCTTGTGGCAGAATGCATTTTGAGATAATAGAGTACCGTACAAATTACACAGGTCATATTTCCTTATTACGCTTTCGACCAGTCCACCCACTTTCTTGGGATTGTAATAACCCTCGAGATTTGAATTCTTGCCTGATAACCTTCAATCTTCCAATATTTCGCTCCTTATCAATTGGCGTAACACGTTTTCCAATAACACTAACGTTTGGTAATGACAGCGACTGTTCTTGTTCCAAGGCTTTATTCAGGGTAGGGGGTTTAGGTGGGGTGATGAGATGTTGTAAGAGCTTTTCTGCTGTACTTGAATGATTGATGGCATGATCGGGTATTCTTTGACCTGTTAATTGCATTGTGCGTTTGACAACCTGTAGTTTATCAGTAAATGCGCTATTAAATAATCTCATGATGTAACATACAGCAAATTTGATGGCTGGGTCAGCGAGAGAGATCTGGAGCCACGAATTTCCCCAGGATGCGACCAGCGCTTCAGCACTGTCCTTCATTGGGTCCACGGTTGAACGATCCGCAGCAACGTCTTCTTCCGATTCAGTGGGGTTTCGCTTCCTCACAGTCTCGTCAATTTTAGCTATAGGTTCTGAGTGTAACGCATCTATGGTCGACCTGTCGGCAGCTACATTTTCTTCGGATTGCGTAGGCGCAGCCTTCTCTGAGGTCTCATCGATCGAGGAGGTTGCAGCGAGGCGAGCTTTACGTCTTTGCTTGCCTTTTTTGAGAGGCACCATGGGAGGTGCTAATGATTGGATAATCTCCTCTAGGGAACCATTTTCCAAAAACTGTAAGATAGCACCTGATCCCGAAGGATTGATTTGTACATTCTCAGTAAGATCAATACCAGGGTGAGTCTGAGAAATTTCCGACAGTGGCCTTCCAGCTTGCCTCAAGGCGAAAACTTCGACCAAAGCACGATGTAACGCCGCAGTCACTTTTACGGAACTTTGGATCTTTTCTTCTGGAAAAAATAGTTTGTATGGGTAGTGGGCATCCAATTCTTCTCCCCAAGAAGCCTCGTAGCCACCAATTGTTTCCAAATCTTTTCCATTGTCTGCCGGCTGATAATCTTCGGCATCCTCAGCTGCTATTATCTCTTTCCGTTCCACTTTTGGTTCCGCTTCCTGCACCGACAATTGACTGGGCCCGGTGTAAGGATCTGAAGATGTGGAGGTGGGTTCTTTGAATAGGCTTCGTCGCACTCGCTGGCCGATGGATTCTTTCTCTGCCCCTCTTAGAGAAGTTGAGAATGAGGAAGTCTGTTTTCTGCATGCTGAGCAACGATATACGAGCGGATTCTGTGATATAGACCGGGCATGGAAGAGGTCGATTGACCTATCTATTCTCGTTATTCGACGCATTGTGTATGGATCAGTAGTTTGAAGTGAAATGAGGTTGTTTGGATATCTCTTTGAGCTTGAACTTTTTGGATCTAGACGAGCTAGTCTTTAAATGTACTAGCTTGACTGGATTGTTATGCGCAGACCCTTGCACTTATTACCGGGGAAGAACATCATCACATCACATTAGGATTATAGCAACAACTTCAACAGGAAACAATTGTGATATCGAAAGGCCTCTTTGTTAGGTGATGTGACTGAACTTTCCCTCGCATTTCAATAGGAATCTCACCAACATTTGAGTGATCTAAAATACCCAGTATTCAAAGTGCTTGACACATCCCTAGATAACAAAGATGAGGGGCATATACTTCTTGCTTTCATTGTGTGCATTGATTGTTTCAACAATAGCAGCCTGTAGGTACCTGTCCAGTTATTGATTATCCATTTACTAACTATTTCTCAAGCTCCTCCGTCTTTTTGCAAATGTACTTGCTTTACGAATAGCACCATCATTCCTTTGTCTTCACACTCGAGCTCTTCATTCGAAAAATCAGACTCAAAACACGACTCTCGTGCTCCAGCTGCAGCATGTAATATGTGTAATCGAGCATTCTGCCTCGCCCAGCGACTCCCAATATGTAAAGAGGCCGAGGAGAAAGATGTTTTTACAACATGCTTCCAACGAGATAGCAGAAAGGACCAGATCGTAGTACTGACTTTCATTGCTGGTACCTTAGGCTTGCTTGGTTGGGCAGCGGTGAGAAAAGTTGTTGATAAGAGAAACGGCTTGAATGTTGGACTCGGGGACACGCAACAAGAGTATGCTCCTGTTGGAGCTAGATGATCACATCCTCTCGAGATGCATATACCGAGGAGAGCTTCCTAAAATATACATAATTTGAGGGAACAAGTCATTCTTTCTGATTTTTGCTATATCGATGAGGCATTCTAGTTCATGGCTGAAGAGCATATGGAACCAGTGCTGGGGATGCTAATACAACACTCAATCACGCGAAACAATTTCACTTGCTTTCTCAAAATTCCCATATATTTACTGAGATTTCATAGCAGTATTTCCAGCCCATTGGCCGTGGAAAGAACACTGACCAAGATTTTTCAACCTGCCGACATTCTCTGACGGAAGGAAGAATGGGAGAAATTAAATGATTGGGACGATTTTCTTCTGACTTAGGACTGTACTACACCTTGCACAGGAACACCATCCAACTGTTTTTCTCTCTAAGAATATTATATCTTAGCCTCTCCTCCTTTGCTTCTAAGCCTCAGTTCTAGCAGTTCTGTAGTTTGCTATATCCTGAACCTTCATACAGTTGAGAGAATGTCGACGCAAGTTCCCACTGTTGATTTTTCATGTTTAGACAAGAAATTTTGCGCCGAGATGGTGGGATAGCTGCAAGAAACCCTTCCTCCAGAATCTCTTCTAGGGTCTGTAGATGAGACCATATGGCACGCACTCCAGGAAAGCAATCAGGAGTATGCCTATATTGTTTCACAGGCATGGTCCCAGGCCATGGGTTTATCCCAGGATCAGGAGAATTTATTTATTATGCAGGATTGGCGAATTAAATGTGGAATCTAAATGATTTTAATCGCAGCTTTCCAGAATATGTCACAATTCCACCCATCGCACCCACTCAGATCCAACTAAAAGAGCAATCAGACTTTGTAACATCACCGCAAGTCGAAAATTGGATGATACTTTACGATGCTCAGCAGGAGGACGCGGAGGGAAAACAATCATAATTCTCTGTTAATATCATTCCGCAATCAACTGATAGCGATATGAGAAGCGAGGAAAACCTAAAGCAAGTATACGGCTCAACCTCACCACAGTTTGGAGTTGGCTCTTTAGCGAGCCCATTGTCAAATCTATCAATCCCTCTGTCCAACACGAAGGAATTCAGCTTTTCGATGAATATAGATATGAGGGAAGGCTTGGTAAAGACAAAAGAGTTCCAGCAACCACCATATTCCCATTTCAGCATGTTCTTCAGCAAGACGGATACCAAACTTCCGCAGGGAGGGTCGAGGCACTGAGCACATCGCTTGACGTACAACGTGAAATACCTACAATCAAGCTAAACCATTAAACCTATCTTACCACTCGTACACCTCGGAATAATCTCGCCAACTATCCAAAGCCAAGCTCAATACCGCCAATGGCATTGCCTACTGCCTTTTCCAATTATCCACCCCATCCTACCACTCGACCTCCAATACCAACCCCAATACCCCCAGTGGCATGCCTCACACCCTTCCCATCCATCAAGCCTATCCTACTCTTCCATTTCGTCATTGTAATCATACCAATGATTCAAAGCTAGCCCAAGTGCCCTCAAAGAAGCGAAGATTCACTATATTGTACATTTTGCCAAGGCCACGGCGTTGAGTGTGAGACAAGGGGGAAAGACAGCCACGGAGGAGACAGACGTTCGGTTCAATATAAAAATGCGGCATTGTCTAAATCCCGCAAACGTGCGCCAAGAAATTACGATATCGAGAAACAGAAGAGAGAAATGAATGTTCTTGCGGATTGAAGGACCACATTGCTTGGACGGCATCACAATGTTGTCAGTATAGATGTATGAAATGAAACAGGTTGACCCTTCATTGACCTGACCTGACATTTGCGGCAGTCAATAAAGAAGTTTGTTCATTCTAGAATTTTGTAATTTCACAAATCGGCGATCTTGGCAGATGGAGTTTGGTTTTACCCTAGAGTATCAAACTCAGTCCATCATCTCCTGTTCTTGATATATTCAGCTTTCCTCTCCGGATAGTCCCTCGCCGCACACTGCCTTTTTCCTAGCCTCCCATTCTGTAATAGCAAGCATACACCACTCGAACCTCTTCTTCTTTATGTTCTCTTCATCCACTGTGTTCTTATCCCGATAGCCTAGTCTCGTCGCGATATAATCGGTTGATAGATGATACTCGGGTTCACACTCTGGACATCCGTATCCGGAATTTATAACTGTGCGTTTTAGTATCGAAAGACAAAGTGCTGTTTCAGACTTTTGCTGTTGATCTAGTGGTAAGGGAAGTGATAGGTTATGTATCATTTGTGGACAGGTTGTTATGATTTGATTAGATGAAGTAGACGAACTAGGATCGGAGGTCTTGGATGGGATGATGCGAGTAGCGTGGTGAAGAGATGTTGTGACATGGTTACATATTTGATAGTAGGTATTGATTAATTGGCAGGGTGTTGATTTGGATTTAGTTGTCATTTTTGGGTGATTAGCATCTTGAGCTCTCTCATAGATTTTTAGGAGTTAAGTAATGTGTTGTTAGCAAATGCATAGGTTCCTGATCTGTCAAAGAAGTGATTATCCTGTTTAGGAATACGCTGAGAACGGCTTCATGAATCATGAGAACAATGACTTTGTGAACTTGGCTCTATTACTTCTTTTCCGCTGCGTTCGAATTTGGAACTTGATTTTAACTAAAATTTTATACCTCTACATGAGTAGTTTTTGAATTTTATTCCAGTGACGAACGCATTATATCACAATCCTATATTATTCTAGAGATCAACACGAGAGAGGCTACTCCGTAGGTACCTACTTCATTACTTCATCGTCTTTCAATTCCGTCATGCATAATCAAAAATAATGACCATTTACGAAAACAGAGCCCGAGCATTCCCCGCAAGGCGAGACTACCCCTCGATGAAATGAAGTACGATGCATACCTTAGATACTGACAGTATAGTACAACAAGCGTAAGAATATGATAGATTGAAGTTCTAACATATAAGTACAGAGTAGATATTTTTATAGAGCTAGAGCAAAGCGAAAATGCCCTCACGGCAGTGGCCTAGCGGAGCGTCATACTGAATTTCAATGAAGCACACGTGCTACATACCTAGATTGGTAGTAGACGAAATGGCATTTGTAATTTCCCATATGTACTGAACTGCTGCAGGTCGATTGATAGAAAGAATAGAGAAATACATGTATGTATTCCAAAATATACTCTATCATATCATAATTATATATTGAACCTCATATGTTATAGTTAGACAAAAATTCATGAATTATATCATTCTTCTCCATATAATATGGATAATGTGAAAAAAATCAAGCGAAGCGTGAAATTCCGCTCCGTGACAAACCGATTCCACATGCCGTTTCCCAATTAGGTAAAGACCCATTATCTCCAGCCGGGTTAAACTTCTTTCTACCTTTTCACGGGTATTCCGACCAACTGAATATTTACGGCTTTCTTTGACACAACCAATCTACCAAAAATCCTTAATATTCCCTCATTTTCAAGATGCTGGCAAGAAACTCTGTCAGGTCGGCGCAAGTATGTAAATTTGTTAAGAGTTCTCAATTGCATCTTCTTAATGTGCAGATCATGTCTATGTCTCGCTCTTAGTCTTTCACAAGCTAATACCAACTTCTTATCAGAGCCTTTTGCGAACTGCCCACGTCGCTCCCACTAGAACTTTCGCAACTGTTCAATCCGATATCTTCAAGCCTACAAAGTATGGTGGAAAATACACCGTTACTTTAATTCCTGGTGACGGTATTGGAGCCGAGGTTGCCGAGTCTGTAAAGACAATTTTCAAAGCGGACAATGTGCCGGTCGAATGGGAACAAGTTGATGTATCTGGTGTTGAAACTGGAGACAAGCACTCCGAGGACCTTTTCCGGGAGTCAATAGCATCCTTGAAGAGAAATAAGCTTGGTCTTAAGGGTATCTTGCACACACCTGTCGAGAGATCTGGTCATCAATCTTTCAACGTCGCACTTAGACAAGAACTCGATATTTACGCATCCATTGTTCTCATCAAGAACATCCCAGGCTACAACACCCGCCACAAGAACGTCGATCTTTGCATTATTCGTGAGAACACTGAGGGAGAATACTCTGGACTGGAACATCAATCGGTTCCAGGTGTTGTTGAATCTCTTAAGATTATTACCCGCGCTAAGTCTGAGAGAATTGCCAAATTCGCATTCAGCTTTGCTCTTGCCAACAACCGTAAGAAGGTTACCTGTATTCACAAGGCCAACATTATGAAGCTCGCAGATGGTCTTTTCCGTAAGACTTTCAACGATGTTGCTAAGGACTACCCCACTTTGGAGACCAACGATATGATTGTCGACAACGCATCTATGCAATGTGTATCCAGACCACAACAATTCGATGTTATGGTTATGCCTAACTTGTACGGAGGAATTTTGTCCAACGTTGGTGCTGCTTTGGTTGGTGGTCCAGGTCTTGTTCCTGGGTGCAACATGGGACGTGAAGTCGCTGTTTTCGAGCCTGGTTGCCGTCATGTTGGTTTAGATATCAAGGGCAAGGATCAAGCTAACCCAACTGCTATGATTCTTTCTGGTTCCATGCTTTTAAGACATCTTGGTCTTGATGACCATGCTAACAGAATCTCAAAGGCTGTTTATGACGTTATTGCTGAAGGGTAAGTGATATCTAATCATCAGTTATATGTTACAAATCACTAATATTTCTATAGAACCGTAAGAACCCGTGATATGGGAGGAAACAGCTCAACTAACCAATTCACCCGTGCTATTTTGGATAAGATGGAGTTGGCTGCATAGATTGGTGGATAGACTGTATAAAGAATACCCTAGATATGGATCGGAGTGTACATTAAGGGGTTGAAGTGCATACAAAATTTATTATATTCGCAGCTTTATTTTGACTTTGAAGTGATTGTTTATTTTTTCTACTCTGGTTTCGAGTTCTACTTATGGGACTATCAAAGTATTCGGGATTATTCGACTCCAGAAGACAGAACTGTTCTACACTCATCGTTTTGAAGAGTTACAGAAGGGGTTGGGATACAAATTCAAATATCTGGTTATTCATTTCGAACTCCGATTTCTACCGCATTTTCCCCAACTACCCAATGACTTTCGGCTTCAATTTCAACCTCATAGGGGATGAGCTGATGATGAAAAGCTTTCGAGCGTAGCGAGCAATGGGGTCTTGCCCCCTTTCATAAAGAATCATCAATAGAAAATTACGCTCCGCTGGCCCTCCGGGGGCCGCTGCCGTGGGGGCAGACTAGAGTACGTATAGAGAGAATCTTATCTACTTGTCTATCCCTTTTGGACTACCATGCTACTCCAAGAGTGACATACTAGGCCAAGTGAGAAAGTGAGGTTCTTGCGGGGGTTCAATTGTTAGAAGTATAGGCATAGCATCATTGCCACTCAAACATTGTTATTACACAAAACATGTTCTTTCATTGTTGTTAAATAAACTGATATCATAGACACTCCGTACCCCAGTCTCCCTAACGCCATTGCATGCAAATACATACATGAACTTTTCCAGCCCAAACCTTTTAAAAGGCAATATTTCTCTTCCGACCTGTATATTTACTCGAATTCTTAACCACCTTTCCTTTCCTCTCCATCTGTTCCTTCTTCCCTAAAATCCATGCCTTGCTACCTTTCTTAACATCCTTCCTACCCTTCTCTTTATGCTTCCTCCTAGCATCCAATACATCAACTCCATCCATTCCCTTCACTATTCCCGTAATATCTCCATTGCTAGTCTCTATATCTCCTCCACCAACCGTCAAAACCAAATACAACTTCGCATTTTTCGTTCCCGGATCATCCTCCAAGATACCCGCTCCAAAACCAGCCTTGATAGCAGCACCCGTAATCATCGCTCTTTGCTGATCATTCTTCGGGTAAAATTGACACACAGCTCTTCCTCCTCTCTTCAACGAAGCATACAATCCTCCAAAAAACCTCGATAGTCGTCCTGCACTAGAGACCTCACTACTTTCCGCATTACACAACCATTGAATCGCACTAATACTAATCGCGGCATCGAAACTTCCGGCTCGAAAAGGAACACCTTGGCCAATATCACTTAACATTAAATCGCCCTCTACATCCCGCTGTAGTGCGATATCGAGCATGGAAGCACTGATATCCATTCCCACCCAAATGTGCGGGCCGCCTTCGTCTTCGGGAACCGCGGATAGGATTTCGCCTGAGAGGCCGGAGCCGCAGCCAATGTCGAGGAGGAGGGAGGGGGTGGTTAGGTCGAGGAGTTCGAGGGCGCGGTTGGTCATGCTTGCTTGGATGTTTTGGATTCGGGAGGAGGTGGTGTATTTGCGTGCTTCCGTGTCATTGTAGTGGAGGTCGGGGGGTCTAGAGGGGTGTTAGGGAGATGGGAATGGGGAAGTGTCGCATTGAGGGGAGGGGAGGAGGGGAAATCTCACAGTGTATCTTCTGGACGAGACATTTTTGTTATGGGAGGTCGGTATTATTTTTACTTGGTTTTTGAAATGTATCTGAGTAAATATGAATGCCTGGAGTTTACGCTGGACTTTTTCAAAAAGTAAGTGAATCGAATTGTCGCACACAAATTTATCAATTCTCGATCCAAATAAATGCGATAAGAAGATAAAAATTCTAGTACCAGAAAAACAACGCCGAATATTAACCGAACCGAATATCTGGGGTAGGTAAAGAACAGCTAACTATCGCAGAACCCCTCCTATATACACTTTCTACCTCTCAAAACATAATGCAGCACTCGTAACATCTCACTGTCAGCTCATAAACATCATGTGGATCTTACCCATTGTCGGATATCTGGGCGTGGCGGTTGGGTTTGGTTTCCTGACTACTGCTATTGGTAAGTTTAATTCTATCCCTCTCGAGCTTGAGTTTCTAGGACGCGGCCCCTGAATTCATTGGCGATGTGTTTTTGGGTAGATGTATATGTGTGAATACTAACTTGGTATATGCTATAGCTTCCGGATTATACTATCTTTCCGAGCTCGTCGAAGAACACACGGTGATGGCCAAACGCTTCTTGACGCGAATGATATATGCGATTATTGGGATCCAAGCTCTTTTATGTCTGGTCGATGGTTTTAGCTTCAAACTCAGCGTCATGAGTATTCTTTCTCATCTGGTCTATTTGGGGAATATGAGACGATTCCCAGTAGTTCATTTGAGCAATCCTCTATTCGTCATCTCATGCGGTATGTCCGCCCCTTTCCCAATCGCAAATCCAGACGGAAAACTAACAGACAACAGCTCTAGTATTAGTAAACCACTATCTGTGGTTCCGCCATTTCGCAGCAGGTCCTATACAAACCCCAACTTCCATCTACGATACATCTGGATATCCTGATTTCACGCAGATCGCTTCGTATTTTGGATTGTGTGTTTGGTTGACCCCGTTCGCTCTCTTTGTGTCTTTGTCTGCGAGTGATAATGTGTTGCCGACTATGGGGAGTGAGGAACCGAATATGCCAGGAGAAGCAGGAAAAGGAAAGGGGAAGAGAGAGGGAATTGCTAAGGTTATTATTGATTCGGTTAGAAATGGGATTGCGGAGTTAGGAAGGATTGTTGGGTTTTGGAAGGAAGACACGGGGTTTTGATGGGCGGGAAGAGGGCTCTTGATTGTAATGTAGTATTGCACGGATACCAAGGTTGCGACATGGGAAATTGTGAGATTTATGGATGAAAATTCAAATGGTACTTTGAAAGTCTTTGGATTGTGCATGTCAGTGAAAAGATGATTGTTTGATATTGTGCTAATAATGTGCAATATAATAAAGCAAGCTCTCAGGGGTATCTTCCGACCATACTCCAAACCAGATCTCCCTGTCTATATGTTTAGCGCCCTGACATAAGTATATGATCTATAAGTGAGTATGTGTATAGCAATAATGGATAGCAATGTTTGGCCTTAGACATCAACCTTCTCCTATGACAGTATCAGTAACTGCTACAAAAATGTAGCATACATACAACATACACATATCTTCAAGCAGCTTTCTGGTTATCAACCAGGCTCTCCATGGCACTCAAACGACCAAGGAGAACCGCGTTGAATTCCCGAGCTATGCTCAGTGTATTACTCTCGATAACTTTCATGCTGTCTAGAATTTGACGTTCAAGCTCTTGGCGTTTCTTATCCAGGGAATGAAGTCGTTTCCACTGAGCCTTTTGAAGTTTGCCTCTATATGATCGTTAGTAAGAGGCTATATGAGTTCTTCGTGCAAGCCAAAGCTCTGCTTCGAAAGCTGTGATCTTGGAAATCATATCTCGTGCAAGATATGCATACTGAATCAACATGATTGATGAACCACAAGAGAATAAAACACACCTCTGAAGTTTCTTATTATCATGCAAAACACCAAGTTTCTTCTTGAGTTCCTTGATGCGCTGGGTACGTTCATTTTCAATCTTGTTACGCTTTGCATCACGACGTTTTTTCGTCTGAAAGATAGCTTGTTAGTTCAGGTATAAGGAAGATATCAAAGGCATCAATACATCCGCCATCATTTGGTTGGCTCTTTGAACGAAATCCATAGGTGTGACAGAAGCTTGGGAGGAAACAAGGGACACTGCATCGTCGTCCATGGTAAGTTGAGCTGGCATTGTGAATGAGAGAATGGGGATCTTGAGGATCGTGAGTTGGAGAGATTGATACTCCGTGTGTATCAAGATGAGATAAAAGGGTTTTGATGAATTTAAAGATTTGACATATCAAAGGATAAAAGTTCTTGAGAATAGATGAATGAATGTGTGAGTGAAAAATGAAAGTCAATATCGAGATGATGCATGTGAATTTCAAGCTCCTCAACACAGCCAATCAGACATTAGCGTACTATCTTGATATCCCTACCCCACTAAAACTTACAAAAAGTTCCCGACCACTTTTTTCTCGATATCCATCAACACCAAAATATCCAACGTTCTTTTATTTTCAAATTTTGACCACCACTCCCAATCCTACCACAAAGATGGGTCTCTCTGCTCCTAAGAAGTATGTTCCCCCTGCATTGCTTCTTATCAATCAATTGTTTGCCATAAAATACAAACTAACAAACATTCCTCTAGCAAAATAAAACTCTCTCATGACCCAAATAATACAAGATGGTCAGGAAATACCGACAGTTTCGGTCATCGCATGATGAAATCACAGGGCTGGACACCTGGTGAATATCTCGGGGCCAAAGATGCCGCGCATGCAGAATTTCATACCGAAGCCAATGCGTCGCACATTCGTGTGGTGATTAAGGATAATACATTAGGATTGGGTGCGAAAATAGGGAGTGGTGTAGGGCATGGGGAATGCACAGGTTTAGACGTTTTCCAAAACTTGCTAGGAAGGTTGAATGGAAAGGAAGAAGCGGAAATAGAAAAGGAACAGAAAGGGAGGGATGATTTAAAGAGAGCAATTTATGCGGAGAGGAAATGGGGGAGTATCAGATTTGTTAAGGGAGGTGTTTTGATTGGTGATAAGATTCAGGATTTAATTGATGGAGAGAAGGAAAGACTGAAAGCTTTGGAGATTAAGGGGAAGGCAGCGGAGAGTAGTAGTGAGGAAAGTGAATCCAGTTCAGATGAGGAGGAAGAAGAAAAATCACCGGAACCTGTGACTGAGAAGAAGAAATCATCGAAACGAAAGAGGGAAGAACAGGAAGACGAAGAGAAGACATCCAGCAAGAAGAGCAAGAAGGATAAAAAAGAGAAGAAGAGCAAGAAAAGGAAAAGCGAAGATGAGGATGATAAAGACAAGTCCGAATCCAAGAAGTCAAAGAAATCCAAGAAAGATCGCAAGTCGAAATCGAAATCTACCTCCGAATCAGAAAATGAAACTCTAGACGAATCCGAATTGAAAGCACGAAAGAAGGAAAAGAAAGAGAAGAAGCGAAGAGAAAAAGAAGCGGCAGCAGGCGCAGATACTGAAGAAACAAACTCTACCTCAAAATCCTCTAAAAAATCCAAGAAGGATAAACACAAATCATCCTCCACATCCGAAAACTCCACCAAAGAAAGTACACCGCTAGTCACAGAAAGTAGCGGAAGATCCACGCCGATGGGCATACGCTCTATACGAGCTCGACATATTGCGCAGAAGAGAATGGCTAGTATGGATGTTGCCAGTTTGAACCAGGTTCGTATTTTTATTGCCTCTAGGGCATCTTTCTACCCGAGGCGCAGAAGAAATAAATGCTAATTGCTCAATAGATTTTCATGATTAAATCGTAGATATAATGTTCTGGTTTTACAAAAAGAGCAAATTTGGGATAGAAAGGGATAGAGAAAAGGAAGCAAAGGCAATGTTTATGATATAAATATACCAATTTGTTGGAGCGATGATTCCCTGCGGTAAAGGAGAGGAAAGACACAGATACAGATCGTACTATACTAAGGAGGAGTATGCCCACCCCGACCTTCATTCAACAACCTCTCATACCCATCATCCATATAGAGCGTTAAAGTCCAAGTCAAAAGCATAGCAGAATAACTAAAATTAATACAACCTCAGAATTTGCTTATGAATGAGAAAGCAAATTCTCAATATCCTATCCTATGGCTGACTTTGTAGCTTTCAGTACCGTTATTCATGCATTTGATGTTTTCCTGTATTTGCATACTCTCATATTCTCGTCTATATCACAATAACAGTATGCGTTTCTCTACATCGTATATCATAAAAGTCTAGATACTATCACATCCATCGCTATTCATTATTCAAAGTCACCATAGTTATCAAGCCTGATATCTCTCCATCTCCATTTTAATCCGCAATCCGCAATCCGCATTCATCATCTGCAATCATCTTCTCCGTTCGATCCTAAGAAACATCATCCACACTCCGTCTCCCCTTATCTCACTACACTCCAACTCTCTCATCTCCCTACTCTATTTCATTCTTTCCTATCCATCACATATGTCAAAGTACCTAATATGTTTATACCAAAGTCACAATTAAAGAATTCAATCAAAATTTGTTTTAACATGTTTTTTAAAAAATTCCATCCATGAGCCGACATTGTAAAAGTCAACCAAGAACAGCTAGCTAATTCGTTCATGTAAAGTACAATTTGGAAAAGGAAAAGGAGAAGGCCAGCTGCGTAAGAAGCTCAAAACGCATAAACTAAACATTCCATCCCATTGCCAATCCCAATCCCAATCCCAACAACATTTCGTTTCGTTTCATTCATGTAAGCAAGCAAGTAAACTATGCCAAATCATCCGCCCACAATATAAAGCACTTCATCAATCATCAATCTGGATTTTTGAATGCCATCCATGTATTCCATCTCACACATCTGTTCCAGAGCCCCAGTCTGCTCAGTATCCCTTTCTTTCTTTGTATCGTCTGGTCCGTTGAGCATATTCTGAACCCAATGAGCCTTATAGCTAGCATCTTGAACCTCAACCAAGAAGTAAAATAAATTTCGAGAATGAAACGTCCAGCGTACACTCCGATATCTGATCACCTAATCCTATTTCATTTCCATTCCTTGCTCTATCCAGAGCTGTGAATATTTTCATTATTTTTGTTTCCATTGTTCATTATGTCTGTTCAAACCGAATTCTGCAAATCCGATAATCCGTATCCATGTTGTGTTGTAGCGAAAGCAATTGCAGATTATTTTGCTCGATATTTGTAAAGAAATACTTTGTTCCTTGAACGATTGACCAATAGACGCCATAATTTCGAAGGATCCACTTGTGATCGTTCTCATGTTCTTGCTCGAGAAAGACAAAAAAGAAAATGTGTTTGCTTATCCGCTCTAATCAATCCATGTAGAAATCACCCTTCAAAATACGTTCTTGGAAGGCATCTGGTTGCTTTCGAGCGGGCTTTGGTGGCGCAACAGGAGCAATGACGGAGGTGGGAGGAGATGGTGCATCACCAATACTCTTAGCTCGCTCATGCATTGGAACATTGAATCGTTGATTGTTTGGGGGAGAGGTCGACATGATCGGACGTTGGGATTGAGAGACTTGACTCTCAGCACGAGATCTAAGCTGCTCAGACCAGTTGAAACCGCCTTCACCTGGACGAGCAGAAGAAGCAAAGTCAGAGGGAGTTCTGGGTTTTGATTGCGTGCTTGCCTGTTGTGACTGAGTTCCTGAAGGGGTTACTCTACCACCACCTTGTGAACCTGCTGGAATTGGGGATAATGTAGAAGTAGTATAAGGAGGAGTTCTACCATTTGTGCCAGGGCTACCATTGCCCGTACGAACAGTTCGAAGTGCTTGCGCACCAAATGACATGCGACGTGCAAAAGGTGTAGTTGGTGTGGCTCTAGAAGGACCCTCTTCATCATCAATGGCACTTTCATCAATTGATTCAGAAGCTGTAGTCGATACACTACCACGTCGACCACCAAAAGGAAATGCTGACGATTGTGTAGGAGAAGCACCAGTACCAGATAAGCCAAGTGTAGAAATTGACATTCGTCGTTTGTGATCATGAGATGCGCCTGTGCTAATCGGACCAGGAAATGTGCCGACCGGACCTCCGGCAGATGTACTGTTTGAACGAAATATATTGGTGAATGTTTGTGCAGTGATGGAACCACGACGAGGTCTAGAGGAGGATTCGTTTGGAGGAGTGGTGCTACCGTTGTTGCTGTTGCCGTTGGAAGACATATCTGTGTCTGTATTGAATCTTTTAAGGTAGGGAATCTTAACTGATCGAGTATCACGTCGGTGATGTGGAAGGTTTGAGTGTTGAACCTAGTCGATTATTGAAGGAGAGATTCTTAAGATAGCCGTAAGCTGCTCTCTCAGCTTCGGAGTAATGGGAGGAAGCTGATATGAACGATTTGTGTCGTGTTGGAAGAGGATTTCTTTGTCGTTAATGAAATGAAGTGCGTTTTACTTTAGAATCGGTATCAACGGAGCTATCCCCACGGATTTCTTTGTTCTTTTTTTGTTTTTCGTTTCTTCTTTGAAGTCACCTACTTTATAGTGGTTGGTAACTGTGTGCGAGTGTATGTATGTGTGTGTGTGTGTGTGTATTGTATGGGCGGTGGTGTATGTGTGGGGTAAGGTTTTGATCTTTGTATACGTAGAATTCTTTGGAAAGTGGAAAGAAAGGGGGAAAGTGGAAGATCGATGGCGTAATTCGAGGTTCGCCAATGTTAAGTAGAGTTGATGGTAAGGTAAGAAAGAGAGAATTCTAAAATGGCAAAGGTAGAAAGAAGGAAGGAAGGTGTAAAAGTTTATTTATTTGAGGAATGAAGAATGAAGAAAGTGTGTTGTTATCAATTGATAGGAAAGAGGGGAAAGATAAGACATTCATATATTCATACAAACCAATTAATCATTCATTTTAATCATTCAAAGACTTAATTAAATCTCATAAGAGATGGGATCAGATCAACTTTTATGAGATGGGAACTTGGGAAGGGGGATCAGTAGCATAGTAGCATAATAGCATAATAGCAAGCATAGCAGCTGTACTCGTACAGACAGACATTCATACATACATTCATACATATTTGATAGTCAGTATCAGTCCCTTCCTTGTCTAGCTCATTATCGCTTAGGCTTTCCCCGCAAAGAAGACTCACTCCCTCACTTAAATGATGCTAAACCTCTAAGACTAATCCTAATTCGTACCTGACGTCGTCCTTTGACAAGGAAGGAGTCCACATGAAAGCTATCTCCGTATCCCGTACGATATATACGAAGTACGAAGTAAGCAATCGTTGATCAATATTCGGACTTAATTAGTAGTTTATATTATATTATATTATATTATATTATATTATATGATTTCTTTGCATTTCTAAGTTTTTTATACTTTATACTTATTCCTAGATATGTCTGTGAGTAATTAGTTCTTTCTTATACTGTACATCGTAGTAAATAGAAATAAATCCATGGTTTGAGTATTAATACCAACCTAAAAGTAAATCCAAAAGAAAATCAAGGGTTAGATTGATTGGTAAATGCAGATAGTTAGATTTCATGTCTTACTCAACTATTCCTTCCTTTGGTACGCTGTTGGTACAACTAGGGAGGTATGTAGATATCTACATACTCGTACATAGTTACTAGAACGCCTAGGCATTATTGTCTATCATTGCGTGATTACTCGTACATGTATAACAAACACAGTACGATTAATCGTATGGTATGGATTTCCCCATGAAAACTTATCTGCAAGTCTCTTATGTTTTGTATCTATGAATCCTTGATTCTCATTAAAGCAGAGCATCGTTGCCGAAGTATGATGGATCATCACCAACGGCATTGTCCGAAAATGAGTGAGATCAAGATCAGACTTATAATTCTCATGATTGCTACTCTTCATCAGATCATACAGATCATTTATGGATTTTACATACATATTCGTTCACTGTTGAAGAAGGGTTGGCATTGGTCCCTTCCCTCCTCCGTGTGGTATGATACAACCGGTCAGTGCTTGATATCAAGTTCTACCGGTATCTTATTGGTCGGTATGCAGATCAACAACCACAAAGAACCATCAAAAAACTCTTAAATAAGGTTGGACCAGGACAAGCTTACACAGCATATGCTCTTCTCATTCGTCTACAAAGTCTTGACCACAATTGCTCCCTTTTTTTTGGTTCTCAACTTTCCACTTTTCCTCATCTGCCGTGTGGCATCTACTGTATTTCAAAAGATCACAGCATCTTTTAGTGGAGCTTTCCCCAGATTTAAGTGGTCCAGAGACTATTTCATATACTGGACAAGATAATCTTGCATACATGTACATTTGGTGGATTTCCTATACGGACGGATCACCAATCGATGAAGTCTGATGGGTACATGTGCTAACTTTCTTGTCAATCTTTGGGTCGTCGCTATCAAAAGATATTGTTGATGATGACGAATGATCGTCACTGCCATACAGCGTAAAAGGCCGAAAGAAAGGAATCGAAAGATATGAAGGGTCATCACACATTTATCCAATTTGTTGAAACAATAACAAAAGGAAATTGACTCCTTACTTCATATACTCGTATATATCAACCAGATATTCCATTCCATTTGATCTTCAAGATCATCAAAAGACCCCAAGAAGATCAATATTGAATTCGTCAATGATTGTCATTTTCCGAGACATCCGCAAGCGTTGAGTGCAGGCGAAGGCGACATTGATGATTGAATGTCATAACGAATCAATATGTCCACTTGGAAGCCACCGCAAGTTCAGAATGCGAGGTTATAAACCCCCCTAAAGTTGTGCTATGGCTCCTGATTGCAGGAACTCAAATCGATAAATAAAGCTTCCATTTCTAAGGATGCATACTTCGATTCCTCCATTCCTCGTCTTTCTTGTGGTTGAACAAAGGTAGTGTACAGCCATCCAATCATTGGTGGGAAGTATGATACTTATCCCGAAAAAGGTAGTAAATCCTTTCAAAAAGGGAATGGGAATTTAGATGAAGTCATCAGTTTTGTTTCAACTAAATGACATGAAGTACAACAGCATGATCAATCATCCTTCTCGGCGTTCCATTATCCTGTCCAAAGTTGGTATGGAAAGAAAGGGGGAGTTTCTTTGTGTGTTCTCCTTGTTCAATCACGTGATATAAACACCAAGCATCCACATGACCTGAAACTAACCACGTTCCAATGTTCTTTGTCTGCATATCTTTTTGTTTCCGAAATTAAACCTAAATAAATCGGTTATAATTTCATGCCAAGTAGTCCACGTAAAAGACAGTTCTCGTGGACCACCAGGACCTCGAAAGGTATCGTATCTTTGGTATCAACCTTCGGACTATCGGATGGGCGTGTATCCCAGTCCAACCAAATGGAGTTGAGTGCCTTATAAAGGTCTAGCGGTCTAGCATAGGACTATGGAGATCATTGCATACGATTGGTTCATTGTACTATGATTTGACTTACAAAGAACTCGAACTTTACGTCCTAAGGGTCCCATCGAATACCGCTTCTCAAAGCAGGGGCTTCTTGGTTAGTTCTATCTTATGCGTAAAGAGTTTGAGTCATGTAAAAATTCGTATCCTATTCTCTCCTTTTTTTCTTTGACATCGACTTAAACTTAATTCTAGTGTAAAGTCATCAATGTCAACCAGGCAGCATGACCTTTGAAAGTATACTCCTGGGGGCCCAAGTAATAAGCATTTGTATGCTCAGTTTTTGATAACCAAGAATCTTCAACCCCAAATATATTATCTTGTCATTCACATTTCAGGTTCTTCAAAATACAAATTTTAAACCAAATCTTTGCCTTGAAGAGTTCATTAGTATCAAGATAGCTACCGAAATTCACGTCATCTACCATATAACTCCCCAAAAGCAAACTATTCCCAATCTCGAAAATGTCCTGTTGAAATTGACGATCTTGATGAATAATAACTTGCAAGCTTGCTGCTAGTTGACAACAAAATCCTAAACATATCTCAATAGATTGAGCTAGTACCGATAGGGTACTTGAGCTCTAAATGAATCAACTTTCATACCCAATAGGGGCATGGTGGTTCAGTGGTATAGCTTTCCATCATTAATTTATATGCATTTTCTATCTCCTCAAAACTTAATATTCAACTAAACTTCCCATGCTTCCCAAGATGCCATGTCTTACCCCGCATTACTGTCAATGCTCAACGTTCTAGGTGCTGACATGTTGCTCTGGAGAAGTAGACCTTCTGCTCTTTATTGGCTGGATGTTGACCGTTGGGAAGTAAGGAGCGGGAAGGTTTGGGGTTTTACTATTAACTCTGTTGGTCTTTATCTAGGATGTATGCATTGCAATCCACCGGTATTGCTGATACCAAAATTAAGAAATTGCTGTTGCTGGACTGGAGACTGAATATTAGAGTCCTTGACTGCTGTCCGCTCATGGAGTATGAATCTTCTTTTTCCTGGCATCTTTGAAAAATTGTAGTATGCACCAAGTAATTTTGCCAATTGAGTAGGCAACCTGAGAAGAACGGGGCGTTATTTGAGAATGATACAGCTTTTACCTTCTCCATCCCATTTTTGTATGGCCGATGTGATGTGACGCACGCAATTGTGATATTCCAATCAAACCCGTACGAAAAATATCTAAAATTCTATCACTTGGACTGGACCAATGATAAAAGAAATAATACCATCTAGTGATAACGAGAAACCAGGAATCTCTGTTCTTCCCGAAGGATAGACATCCCTCTTCCCTCTTCTGCCCCTGAAGGAAATAGACTATAACCACGAAATCATAAGTTCTAGATTTTGAGTGGGGTGAGGGAGAGGGGTATTTTTTTGTATTTCCCTTTATTTCTTTCCTTTTTTTTGGTTTCTTCAGAGAGCGTGTGATTGTAGTGGAAAGGAAGGAAGCAAGCAAGGAAGGAAGGAAGGAAAAATGTACGTCATGAATGGATGAATGGATTGTTAAACTCTACTGGATGTTTATCGGATTGACGTGACGATTGTTTAGAGAACGAGGTATTAGTATGTAAATACGTATATCTGATTCCCATACAAATTCCTCGACGCGAGTAAATATCCTCTCTCTATAAACTACACTCCTGAGACTATCTTATCCCATTCTCCCCAATCATACTATCCTATCCCATCCCTCTACTTTCCTCCTCACCCTCCATCTCCCGTATGATTCCAACACACCAGAAACCCAGAAACCCTCCCCAAAGAACACCACCGCCTCAATTATTCCCAAACCTCATCTCACGATACGAATTTTCAGATAACATTAGTAGCCGAGGAAGAGGAATAGCAGAACTTGTGAAATATCCTTAGATTGTGTCTTATATATTAGACCACCAAGGAGTTAGTTATTACTCATGACTGACTACGTGTATTTTCGTGGTGAGAATGTGTTTGTCATATCTGTTCGGTCGATCCGATGTTTCTATTTGTTTTTAATGGAAGTGAAAATTATGATGTAGATCTGTATTTATGTATGTATGTACAGTACTATAGGTCATGCTGGGGCAAAATAATGGGTAATTGGGAAAACGTGGTATGGAACCATTACTATCCTCTGTAATCTTATTCAAAGCCCCATCAACACCAGGCATAGGCTGAATCGATTAAGAATTTACTACTACTACTATCTAGGCATAAGATATATGCCCTACCACCTTCGCGCTATGCGAAAGTATTCACCAAAGTCCAAACAAGGCGTCATAAGTTCTAATTCCCTCGACGAACCAAAATCTAAGCTGAAATGTGACGGAAACCAAGATCTAGTGATAAAATACAAACATCTTGATGTACAATGCAAGTGCCATAGCTTGCATGCCGGTATTCCTCTTGAAAATTATCTCATTTCCATATTTCGCACAAATAAACAATGCTCCTCAAAAACGTTAATATCTCCTGCGTTATACCACCAATGATCATGAGATAAAACCATTATCCCTTTACCGCTTGACATGCACTCAAGGCTCCCACGACAGCAAAACACATGATTGGAGATATAGCATACGAAATCTATTCCGAAATTAGTTTCTAGTCTTCACGGAGACGCACAAAACTTACCGCGAGCAATTTAGCAACTTTATGTTGATCTTCCTCCTTAGCATCACTAACTTCCACCATTGTAATAAGTTTCACAGCCGGTGGACCCAAAGGCATGAAAATCATCGAGAACCAAAGCATTGGATCATCTCCCACCCAGTTTGTATTTTTCGCCAAATAGTAAATGATTCCCGTGGAAATAACAGGCCAAACTGCAAATCGTACTGCAAGAACGTAGACAGTTGTGAGCCAGGGTGTACCAGTGGGTTCCTTGCCTTTTCCCTTTTCACTGGTTTTGGTAACGGCTGAGTAGAGTGATACTCCTGCACCTACGACGGGTAGGGAGACAAACAGAATTCCAATATTTTCGAGAGATGCAGTGAGCCATGCTGTAAAAATACCTCCGTCGACTGTTTCGTTGAAGAATGCTCGATGGAGAAATGGTGATAGTCCTACGATTGCACCGGCTATGGCATCAAGAAGAGGTGCATTTAAGAAGTCATAAAAGAAGAGGAACCACCATCGAGCTCGATCACTAAGTTCAAACCATCTTCGTCTGCTTATAATAGAAGAAGGACGTCTTTCGTATACGATTGCTCGATTTGTATCTCGTGTGGGAGGTGTCATAGTAGCCGAAGCACGTCTCGATGGAAAAAATGAGGTAGATCTGCTGGAAATTGTTGGTCTATGACGAGGTGAAAGAAGATTGGTATGTTCGGTAGGGAAATGTAATCCTTCACTATATTCTTCACTTTCACCCTCCCTGTCCTGTTGTACCTGCGCGAGTGCAGACAAAAGGTCTTCTTCATCGGGTGGATCAATTGCAAACTCTGTATCCACCATACGAGGACCAATGGCAAATGTTAGACAACTTGAGAGAACGGAATAAACAAGAAAATATGACTTTGCTTGTTCGACTGGATTGTATCCTGTTCCCCCATCCTCTAGAAGTAAAGGATTAAGAAGGCCAGTTTGGTCCAACGCTTGTATCAACATCAATGGATAACTTGTCGTATTGTTGAACATAATAGTGGCAGTAATCCAATCTGGCATCCCAAAGATAAAATGAGCACCTGCACCAATCAAAAACGAAATTGTATGTGTTAGGCATGCCCACACTAGAATGACATTGTAACGATGACCTCCACCAGCATGTAATTCTCTGCCAATCTTGACAAATTCCAATGCGGGTAGAAAGAATTTGACGGAAATTTTGGACATCATTTTGGCAGACTTGCTATCAAGAAGCTTCATGTATACCGATAGAGCACCGTAGAATATCACCAGGAGTACAGCCATACTTGCTTGAAAAGCTGCCACGAGGGATACTGTGAGACTTGAAGCCATGTTTGAGGATTGAGGGATGGGAATCAGAGAAGACCATGAGTTTGAATGTAAAGATGAATGACTTTGTCCCGTAGTTTAATTCATAGGATCTTTGAATTGAAGATGCTTTTTTCCTCAACATGATTTCGTGAAGAAATTCAAATTTGGTAACCACACTCTTTCCAAACTAATTACCCAATTACGATAAATGGACAGACAATATATATTGGGTGCGCATCGCGACTTCCTTCCCTTACGAGGGAGAATTATAGACCCCTCGGCCATTACGTCAAACTATTTCTTCCAGGAACAGTTTTGTGCGATGGATTTGGATAAAGCTGACCTCCAATTTCGGTAGGTTTGAATGAAACGCAAAGGTATCGGCGACAGCTGCTTTCGAGAAAAGTAAGAGTGCGGGCCAAAGAATTGACTTTGACAATCAATTTGTATAGATTATTCTCATCCATGGTCAAATAAACCACGTAGTAAGAAGATGAATATTGTATGAATAGTTAATTAATAAGGGGAGAGAATTTCATTACGGACCAAATTATACGAAGTATTGATGAATGAGGTTAGAGAACTTTCATTGTTCCTGGATGGAGGTTTTGGGAATTCTGAGAATTTGGGAGGAAATCTTTTGGCGGTTTTGAATCAAAAGTCATGGAGCATTTCGATAGGTGCGTTCATCTCTATGCAACCCATCAATTATGTGAGAACTTCGATGTCAATATTGTCAACATTTAGATTGATGAGCTCAATATGGTTTTATTGATCTCCAATAGTCCTTCCAGCAAATTCATAAGAAGTTCGGACGCTTCTCCTTAGTCGAATATACACATTTCCTTATTAAAAGTAGACATTTCACCATGGCTTTGTTCTACTTCTCCTGGCTCTAGGGGACAATACCGGCATCTGCATGTCTCGGTTTTGACGGTTCTACGAGAGACGCATTCATAATCTTGTTTCGCTGACCATTGATTTACGATTAGATTTTGATGTTGTTTTTGGTTGTTCAAAGCCACTCCGATCGGGGGTTAAAAGAAGGAAAGATAATGAACGCAAGTGCGGACAGGCAATTACAAGATGAATGATGTTGGAGAAAATCCCTAGTCAATTCTCATCATGTTTAATGATTCTACTGAGGTCATCAGATCTTTCTAGATATCTTACAACTCAAGAAGGTAGCCTCTGTCATTCTATGCCGAGATGTGGTTGCTTGGCGTCATCGAAGGGCGCCCAGAATAGATAAAATGTCTATCTTCCTAAGCCCAAAGCTTGTCACAACCTCATTATGGAGTACTAAACATCAGTATAACCATACTCTACGCTTCGACTTTATAGCCCGCACTTCAGGTCATTCGGAAAAGTAACAAGAATTTTAGAGATAAAGATTCACTCGTATCAGTGATGAGGCTGCTTAGCGATTAGTTTCACCAGACGATTGTCACCAGAATTAAAGGTGAAAACCTGCCACATCTGATTTATTTGAATACATCAAGGTGCTATGTCCAATTCAACCGCAGTGAGAATTCTTGTCGTTGTCACATTCCCAATCGGAACTGAGGTCTTCAACCCCCAATCTTTCTTCAAAGCCGAGGAAGTATGAACAAGCTATCTAGCACCTTTTCTATTATCATAAAGTTCGTGTATCCAAATGTTGTCTACAACGGGTCCTGTAAAAGCTGCTGATTCCTCATTGATATCTTTCCTATCTTTCAGTGAAGTAGATGGTTGATATCGCTTCACGAACATTAGAGCAACAATAATAAGGAAGATAAGAGCAAGGCTCCAAGAACTCCCCCAAGTATAGCTCCAACATTATTTGGTGAAGCTTTCATACTAGTGGACTGAGCAGTAAGAGCTCATGAGACTGTCCCAATGACAGTCGCAGCATAACATTGTGTTGGTAATTGTGACCCCGAAGCCGAAGAAGCTGATGACCCCAAATTGGTTCTTGGAACGGCCAGGAAAAATCGAACTTTCAAGAAACTGAAAGAAGTACAATTCTCGAGTATCTTTCAAGGTCAGAGTCAGATTGTAAAGACCTACCGTCCCACCTTTCCATATGTACATGTGCTGCGAGCGAGAGCACTCGATGTATCGTGATGAGACGATTTTCATTCTTCCTTACAAATTGCCAATTGGGTCTACTCCTGAATCTGACATGAGATTATTGCCACAAATAATGACTAGACCCTGGGTAGTACTGATGATTGCATATCTACTATCGGTGCCACTATCTGGGAGTTTATAATTAGATCGAAGCTTCCAATATCACCAAAACGACATAAACAGACATCAAATTTGCGCTTCGTCAGAGTTCGAAATTTGCAATCGTTGCCAATATTCCAATACTACCATTGTTACAATACCGAGGAGCCACGAACCACCGAGCAGGTGCTCGAGTGATAAAATCAACAGGTGATTGGCCAGCTGTAATCAGAAAAGATGCATGATGTTCAAATGCGGATATAATGAAAGGATTTTATCGATGTGCGTTGATTGTCTCTAGACAAAAGCCACATTAAATCGTATAGTTTCATCCAATCTGATGGAGTACCTAGCCCACTTGTGTATGAGTACTCTGTAGGTAATAGGTATGTCCGGTATATCATAAATCTTATATGGTACTTCGTATGTATCACTATTCTGGTACGATACAATCTGCCCCCCTGCAGAATCACTTGCAGCGCTGCGTAATGGGTTTGAAAATCATGGTTTGATTTGGGAGTTTAGTGTGCTTCGTTTTTTGTGATATTTGAAGATATGAAATCCCTGATAATGAATGATGAAATTTTCCCTTCTCATGTTTTCATTGGTATAAACTTTTCTTAAGATTCGATATCCGGTGGTTGCTTGTTCGCGGTTCCACAAAGCACAATAATATTGATAGTATCGTGCCAGTTATTTGGAAAGAGGCTTTCTGTCTATCCAGAATCTATTGATGGATTGGTATTCTCGTTATTATGGCCATCGTTTACGATTGAATGAATCTGTAGAGGTAACATCGTCTTTTGCTTATATTCTCCGTCAGGAACGAATGATTGATGGCCATTTTTATTGCTAGAGTTGAATGTTACCATTTTGAACCTTCAGTCATGTATAGACTTGAGTCTATTTTAGTTTACCCTTGCCCATACAGACAATACTTCATGAGATCGGATCAACAGCTGGAAATTCAAGATTGTACATCAATATTTGTATTCGAAGTCCTGATAAAATAAGCTTTTACATATAAGGAGTAGCGAGTGGCGAATAAGTGAGGGCTAGTATGATGCTAGAACGGGAGCTCGAGCTACCACCACCTTATGATAAAATAAGAACCTCATCCAATTCACGTATTCTTCTCTACCCCTTCTGTCCTTCAGAATACATCGTTAGACCACCCTATGCAGGGTTTGAAAATTATGCGAAACTATCTAGAGAAAAAACGGGTATGCTAGCTGTGATACGAATGATTATCCCTAAGTGCACATATAGATAGAGTAGGAATTCAGAACACTTATACATAAGTTGGATATATATAATGGGCCGTAAGTATGAAATTGATCGATGACAAGAAGTGTGTGGTTGTAATAAGCCAGCTGGATTAGACTATTCTGTGGTAATAGTAGTTTTTATTATCACCTAATTTGATATTCTGGTAATAGACATATAGATATTGCTAAAGACAGCGAAAAGGGACGTGACGTTGAAATTTGACAATTTCGAGGATTTTATTCACCGGGAAATTTTACTGGTATTGAATTCCCTAAGGTATGGATGCCAATCATGACCATAATGAAGAAGTAACTTTACATATCTTAATTACAGTATCAAACCAACACCGCGCACACGCGGCTCCAATTCCCCATGATTTCAATTCTTAGAACCTTCCTGGTAGATTTACATTAATATACTCAAGCTAGAGGAAAATCTTGAAATACCTAATAAGTCCTCATCAATTCATCTAACTGTAATCGCACCATCTAGAAACATAGCATATAACGTAATATCCCAATCATACGAGTAAATGTATTCACCCATGACTTCCGCAGCTAATTGGCATTCATAACTCCAATGTTGATGTTTAATCTGCGCTGATTCAGCTAGTTCTGTCTTTCCCTCCCGGCTCTCCATATTGTCCCGATTATATCTCTGAGTAATGTTATGGAAAGGGGAAAGGAAAGGTGTGTTATAAAAGCCCGCATTAAAGTGCGATATGCTTGACTGTTCTTCAATACTACAAAGCAAATATCCCAGTCTATCGGTAAGGTGAATCCCTATGTCGAGTCCCATTTCAGTAGGATATAATCTTGTCAATTCGGATGGAGAATGGCGAAGCGGATGTTATTTTCAGCTAAAGGGTAGCTGAGCCCGAAATATCGGGTTTGTTATTGGTATTGTAGTCATTGACATTGACATTGTCATCTGAAGTCATGATATGAATAAAACAGCGAGAGTGATGAGCCAGACCTTGGTAATGGAAAATAGAAAATGATCATACAAAACAACATTGTGAGATTTCTCGCAAGTAAGATATAAAAATCTTGAGAAATAAAATTTAGATCGAATCTTTACCAACTCAGTAGGCCGTTACCTTTTTTTATTCGGAGTATCTCTCTTATTGTAAATCTCATTTGAAATGATGACAGCTCTTGTTTCAGTCTATAATGAGTTCTAGATTCAAGAGTAGATATATTGTATTTACATAATACTTGATTTCATATTGCATCTTTATGGGATATATTAATTAGTACATATTGATCCACGAAATTAGACCTTATGTTCTTACTTGTATTCAACATAGATCCACAATTCTCTTCCTATTACCCCCTTCCCTCCTCGTCATCTTTCCATTTCCCCAATAACAAAGGCGATTCCAATATTTTACTTACATCGCTTCGCTTCGCCTCTCAATTCTCTCCTACTCCAAACCCAACTCCCACACTTCCATCTTCGATACCAAAGCGAAAACAGCACACTATCTCACACACCACAAACCTCACATAATTATACAACCAACTCCCCTCTTCTAAAGCCTAACTCTAATTACTATCTTAAGCTTTCACCACCGAAACAGAACAAACGCCCCCATCCCATTTTACTTCATTTTGCTGCTCTAGTAATTCTCCCAACATCAAATCATCGCAGTGCGCTGAATAGATATAATCTTACGAGTACAATACTCGGAATGAATATCGAGGTCTTAATACTACCGTATTGTAGATGTAAGAGAGAGAGGCTATTTCCCACGAGGATGGAACATAATACACCAAATATCATTGATGCTCTTTCTGAGTTCCGAGTTCTGAATTCTAAAGAAGAGAAGAGAGGAGCGTATACAGGAAATTCATAAGATCAATCCATCCTCGAGAATAATCATTGGTTTCTCTGATCGTGCAGCTGTCTTGATGATGAAGAAGATGATGATGATGATGTGTACGTATACTCACTATATGGATTTGTAGGGTTTTTTGAGTATTGAGGTATCTGGATGAATAGATGGATGAATGGATGAATGGATGAATGAATAATAATAAGTAAGTAACAAGTAATATATTATATATTATAAAAAGATTAGTATATGTATGTATATGTATATATATAGGTGATTACTTCGGAAGAGAAAAGAGAAAGTATCAAGGAAGTATATAAAGATATATATACAGCATAGACAATATAAAAGAGAGAAAGAGAGACTCCCACTTGAGGATAGATATTTCTTCCACTATAGTATCTATCTATCAGTCAGTTACGAACTCGAATTTCATACAGAATAAGCAGATAATGAACAGCGCATATTATATTATATTTGATTTCTTTTCATTTTTATCTATTTGTCTTTTTAACCGTCCCCTTGTCGTACTTCAAGCATCCACCCTTCATCGCCTTTCCATTCATGCACCCACTACCACCACCACCACGACGCAAAAATCACCAATCACTCCATCAAAAATTATGCACAACTAAAAGGTAAAAACGCATTCAATCAAGAAAACAAATTTCTATCCAATCCCTCAATATCCTCAAGCCGATCAGCGGCGAGTATACCATAGAGAAGGATGAGAAAATATCCGTGCCAATGACCGCATAAGCAAGCAAGCAAGCCACCCATCCATAAAAAAGAATCCAAATCAGTCAATCAAGATTATCTTCATCTGTACCAATTCGATAAACAAGTACTCTTCATGATGAATAGTCAATGTAAGATGACGAGTATTCAAAATCGAGAGCACATGTCCAAATTATCACAAGTGACAACATCGTAACATGAGTGTGAACGTATGGAAATCGAGGTATTGGTAAAGTAATCAAGAAAGAAGATGAATCCAAAAACTCCAGGTAACGAATCAAAGATATGGGTGAGGGTATATTTCAATCGTTAATCGGGGGTATTCGAAAAAAGCAGTGAAAGCGAACAAAAATTCTGGCGTGAGAAATTAAATGAACAAAAACAAAGGTATCGTCAAGCCGTAAAAAGGGTAAATTTCGTAAAGAAGTGTGAAGATTGAAATTATCTGGTGTGATGTCGCATCGAAGATTTCGTATAGGGGATTTTAGAAAACACATTCCTGGAAAAGATCTAGATGCCATAGGGCAGGAGGCAGGAATGACGATTAATCAAATGCATGATCGTCGTCTAGATGGATCCGCATTCTTTGTCTCATCATTTGTTTGTTTACAGCAACGCTGCAACAGCCATGATAAACAATCCCAATACACCATAGCTTGCTTGAACATTGGATGCTGCACCAACAAAGGTGGGTACAGGAGAGGTCGCCGATGCGCCAATTCTTGAAGTTGTAGATGCGACAATGATTCCAGCTGATCCGGTAGGTGCAATTGTAGAGGTGTTGCCGGTTGAGTAAGTGGAAGTAACATATGCGATGACTTCAGATACGGTCATGGTTCGAGTGTGGGTAGATGTAAGTGTGTAGGTTATAGTGGAGTTAAGTGATTCTGCGCATACACATGCGACCAACAGGGAAAGCAACAATGCGGCGAGACGGTGAAATTGCATTTTGAATATGGGTATTTTGGAAATGTTCTTGGGTGAAGGTTTTTGAATTGATTGACAAGAAAGTATGTCTATGACGGGAATGTGTATTCTAGATATTGAAGATCGAAAGACAACGTTGGATAGATGCGAGTAGTTTTGGTAAATAGGTAGTTGCTTTGACGAGGAAGATATACCAGAAAGATATTGATCAAAGCGTAATGAGGGTTTGATATTGTTTCGAACGTAGAGTGCTTTGGCTCAAGAGATTCAAAATCTGAACAATAAGAAGGATGATGTGTTTGGGTGAATGGGTAGTATCGAAAGATGGTGAGTGAATACTAAAAGGTACTTGGGCAAGTAATCTGATGAATGTTTGGAGGATGTTTGGGAGTATATTTCAAGGTTGAAGGATGATGATTTTATATACTGTATAGACTTTGCCAACGAAGTCGAATTTAGATTTCTGAAGCAAGCTTGCAGGTATTTATTTGAATAATGAAGGTGTGTGTTTGTTGAGAGAAGGAGGAAGAAGTTTGGAGGAGCGCAAGATGAAGAAGATAGATATGCTGAGCGAGCGTGGAGCGGTCGAGTAGAAGTGGGTCTTGTATTTTTTTTGTATTGACAACGTTATATTTTTATTTTATTTTATTTTATTTTATTTTCTTCTTCCCACGTTGGAATCAAGTGGGTTGAGTAGGTTAATTATAATTAGGTTAATAATTAGGTTAATAAGGTTAATAATTAGGTTAATTAGGTTAATTAGGGGAACTAAAGAAGCTTGGTCCGGGTAACAAGTGTACCGCTTGATATGTTATTAGATATATATAACTTAATTACATACTTGATATTGACAAATGAGTGGAAAAGAGGTCATAGCACCGTAGAGAATCCTAGAACCGATCAATCCAGATTCAATCATTTTAATCCAAAAGAGGCAATCCATGATATATCCATCACATGGTCACACACCGCAACAAAATCTATGTATAACGTGTATGTAATATCTCTCAATTGTAATTTAAGAGACCACCACATCAATGATTCTTAGATGAACGACTTTCTTTCGTTGATGTATCTGCTTGTTATCTCAACCGAACCTTAGCTTTAGTCTTTACACTTTTTAAAACTTCAAACAGTAACCTTAAGCTTCAATTCTCTTAGTCTTCATTCACATGTTTTAAAACATCATCAGAAGTCTTTGATGTGGAGTTTGGAGTCTGGAGTCTGGAGTCAAGAGTCAAAAATCAAGAGTTATACTAGATAGAAACAGCATTCCCGTTAGTCATTTCATCCTTACTGTACCTGTACTGTAATAAGGTTACCCGTTCGTTCGGTCGTTCGGTCGTTCAACCTCCAAACTAAATCCTCACAATCAACCGGTCAACCGATCAACCGATCAACCGATCAACCGATCAACCAATCAACCGTAATCTTAAAAATTAGAACGTGAAGTGCAAGGATTCACCAGGATGGATAAATAAAACTTCTACCTAGTACAGAAGGAAGGGGCTAAATTATGGTAGGTATTTCTATATTTAACTAGGCTAGATGAGGTATAAAGGGAGTCATTCTCGGATTCCCCCTTTGAGTTTAATAAAATACCTTCCCCCACTATTAAAACCTGTTTTCTAGTACCTACCAAGGATCATTTCGAGACAAATTTTGTTTTATAGGCGCTTCGATAACAAACGAGATTTAAGTGGATATTTTGGTAATATAGATACAGAAACAGATACAGTAATTGGTGCCTGAATTGACGGGTAATTAATTAATTCATCGTTCAAACTTCCAATAGAATTCAGCCTTGGAATTTGGTACCTGACTAGACTCGATTGAGAAAATTCAATTAAAGGCAATTTTCACAGTGCATATTGACGTCTATGGTAGTAAAATCTAGATATTGTATGAGTACTCGGCCCAATGATGACAAGATAACAAACAACACATTGCTTGATTATATAAGTTAAGTTAGAATCAATAAGAGAAGTTCAATCGATCACGTGAAGGTTAATCGATCACGCGAAGAACATTTATTGGAACATTTCTTCATCGTTTCTTCAATCCTAATGAATTTTAGCAAAGGATTAGATTTCATCAATACAATCAATCTCCAAAGAAGGAAAACTACAATTATTATTTTACTTCTGCGCCACCTACATAAGCCAAAAACTGCTCCTTCCCGTTGGTCTCTTACTGTACATCCAATCCAATTCAAAAGATTCCTTTACACCGCAGTAAAAGGAAATTTCCGATATCAAATAATAACATCTTTCCTTACCTTTCAATCCTCATCTCAGCCTCTTCCAAAATCTAAATTTAGGAGACGAGATGAGATGAGATGAGATGCTGTCAACTTTGAGCGGTTAAATGTTACCAATATCAAAGGTACCAAATCTCCCCAAATGCACTGCTGCAGTTGAAAAGGGGCCGAGTGGAGATTTCAAAGCAACCTTGGAATACCCTCATGATTCATCCAATTACTTCAAAAATCCTCTTCCTAAATGTTTGGACCACCAAATCCATCACGCGAAACAAAAGGAATATGTTCTAACACTCACTCAGATTATATTTCTTATTGAGTATCAAACAAATTATCTATCCCCACTTCAAGCTTGAGAATGGCGAATAATGTTATTCTTCCTGTTCTTGAAACCCATACTGCGCCATATGTTTGTTTCTTTCATTTCTCCACACGCTCGAAACAAACTCTTTTGCGCATCTCTAAAACTTGCCATTCTTGGTTCCCAACTCCATCATCCAATCCTTTCATATCATCTCTTCCTTCCTCAGATCAAACAATATTGTCGTAATGAGGGGTCTACCAACTTGAGACCATGTTGCACAAAAACGTGTGCTTGCTCAAACAGATGATGTATCGGTAGTTTTTGCGTTCATTTATCGAATCATCTTAAGTTGAGATGAACCTACGAGACTGGTTTACCTTTTCTTTCATCTGCTGTACATATTCTTCGTTGTAGTATCACTTTCTTCTCTTTTGGAATTCTTGGCATGAAGATTCACATGGAGTTTTAGTATTCAACATAGTCATGTGTCATGCTTTCAATTGCATTCATCCATGTAGTCATGGAAGGGGGGTAAAATATATTTTTTCCCTCAATGCATGGGATGAACCCTCGATGCCTTACAGAGTTTGATCTATAGATCAGACAGAAATCATGCCTTCTGGTTCCTAGATATGGGATTGTGATCCCGAGAATGTATCAAAAATCACGTGATGTGTTTTGCATTAATGTAGATGACGACAAGCTTCTACTAGTTCATTGCGGGGTATAAGCAGCATAAGATCTCATTTTGCATATGATTTATATTGAGATATATAGTTTTCCTGTTTTTATGCAGATATTAGAGCTTCACAAATCGAATTCGCTACATCGTTCCAAATCATGATTCCTAACAAAGGCATTGTTCAGTTGTCGATCCTGTGTCTGTTGTCAAAGAACAAGGAAAAATACAGCTACGACAATACAATTGCATTGTACTGAGCTTATGCTTAGCTTGTACTTCCACTGTTCACCAGTAGTAAATTAATTTCACATCTAGCTGAACAGAGCAATTTGTTTGCATAAAAGCTGCATAGTTCCTTCGAGGTAATTCCATCAATCAATTTCATTTCATATAACAACAACACAAATAACAACAACAACATCAACTCATTCAAACAAACGTCTTGTTAAACTTACTCAGTCATCAAACTCTACCTAGTAAACCTACAACAGCTTGTCACCATGAGTAACAGAATTCAGAAATCCAGTCAAAAAGCCAAGAAGGTAGCTTGTATTTGCGGTTCCTGTGGGAAACGCCTACGAGACGCGCACTCTCTCAGTCTTCATAGACTTGCTAAGCATTCAAGCGAATTTTATTCATGTACAAAGTGTGACGACCACTTCCCAACAAAAGAAGAACTCTGCAAGCACTTCGAGCAGATTCATGAAGAGAGTAAACCCAAGTGTGAAGAGTGTGATATCACCTTTGCTAGTGAGGCTTCATACAAGTCGCATAACAATAGGTATCATGGAGCCTTTCCATGCTCCTATCCTGATTGTAAAAGCAAGATGAATACTTTGAATAATCTGGAGAGGCACATTGTTAATGAACACGTTCGCAAATACCTATGCAAAATATGCGAAGCAGAGTATGAGAGCTCACATGGTCTTGCAGCTCACATGGACAGTGCTCACGCGGATCACAGCTGTAGATGCACTGCTGAAGGCTGTGATGCTACATTCTTCAGCCCTTCTGGTTTGAGACGTCATGTTCTACGATACCATGAAATCGCATTTTATCCTAAGACTGTTTGTAAACTATGTGGCCATTACTACAAAGGCGAGATGGGTAATCTAAATTCTCATATGAGGACGACTCATTGGCTAGAATTATTCAAAAGCAAATTTGGAAAGGCACGGAAAGATGGAGAAAACGAAGAAGGCCCTGAAAGTCTTCTTGGCCCCACAAAACTTTCCACAACACGACCCATCTGATCTGGTAGGTAACGAAGCAGGTGCTGGACACTTGACAATCCCTCTCGCAATTTCCATCCATGAACATACCGGAGCACAATGGTAACATCTTCCGTCTTTCATTTGTAACACAATTTGTGAACACTTGAATTTCATTTGTTCTAGCATGCCATGTGAGTTTCCATTTTTCTTTTACTTCAGAAAATCCAAAAACAAAACAAAACCAACCCAAAAATCTTGCAAAAATCAACTAAATTTCCTTTCCATATATTCCCCTTCAATTCTTATGTGCTGTTATATAATGTTCAAGTGAACTCCTTCAATTCTCATGTACTATTGTACAACGTTCAAGTGAACTTTATTGATATCACGTCGAGTGTACATTGCAAGTGTTCTCTATTTTGTGCTCGCAAACCTTCTAATCCTTTTCTAACCCCGCTGGATCGCTTTCTTTCCCGTCTCATTTTGTATCTTTTGTTAAATTAAGACTGCTGTACGATCTGTTAAATTTCCAAAGAGAAATCTGAATGACTGCAGCCAGATCAGATCTGTAGCCGTATATGTTGGAAGGGCAGCTCTCACTCACATTCGTGTACCGTGGAATGGCAGAATACGTCGAGCTTCCTTTCGGGTGAATATTTGCGAATGGTGATTACTATGAATCGTTGCCGAGATTCTTGATCTACTAATCCACGTGAAATACCCTATGATATTTATCATGAAGTTTCTCTGCATCATTGGAATCATGGTCATACGTCTCTGCTGATGACCACCAAAATTACCATAGCACACATACTACCGATTAAGATTACAGAGATTGCAATCTGCTCTATTCATGTATTTTATTTTTCGATAGGTTGAATTTGGACTTTGCGGATAGATTCATGTTGAATTTCTCGCTAATATGGTGCTTTTGTAATCGAGCTTGTATATTATGTATGTAATTATGACCACGATTACAGGAGATTAATATGGATGATTACAAAACTCTAAGTCTAGTTTGTTTTGCTGATGATTAGGTATTATATAGGAACAGCGAGACACACCAAATATTCTCTTATATTTTCTGTACACCCCTCTATAGTAGAGCTGTAAATCTTGAGGTAGTATTTGTAAGAAATAATCGCCAAATAATCAGATTGACAACACGCTAATATGAATTGACTGTCGCCTGATTTCTTTCGTCCAAGGGGATAATTTCCTTTAATGAGATTTTTTCGGATATGTTGTATTAAATGCAATGCTTTATTAAACTTGAAGAAACATTGTTATTCATAATACAGAGCTAAGAAAACAAAGTCATTTTTTTCACTGTTCTTTTTTCAATATATTGGTCTCGAAGAATGAAGAATGTGTTGATACTCAAAAGTTGACTTGATAGTATGAGTCCGATTGATGTCAATTCAATAACCATAAGAGTCTGTAGAGATGTAATCTTACGTACGCAAGTGCTGTTATGGGAGGTGGGACTTGAATGCTAGGAGTGGATCCCGGAAAGAGCTTGGTTGATGGGGTTGTGTGGGGGATTGGGGAGGGTGAGGGACGGGGTGTGAAATGTGCGGAGTATCCAATTTAAGGTTTAGAGCTATCGAGGTTCGATTTTTGATAGGATTAATGAAAGGTCTGAGTATCGTAAATGTAAGATTACCTCATATTGTTTGGTCATAAGCATCTATATACCCAAGCAGTACCCCGTACTTCTCAAATAAAGGTGTTTTGCAAATACATAGCATCGGAAGAAGAGTACAAGGTATTCTTTCATCTACTCAAATCAGACAGCAGGTATTGATAATACAAAATCCCCTTGCTGATCGCCTGTAATTACAATAGTTACATATCTCAGGTAATCATACTTCCCCTTTGCCCAAGGGGTTTCTAAACCAGGAACTATTCTTGTTTCTTCTCCACTTTCCTTTTCCTATCCGGCTTTACCCACTGAATATTTCTCGACGGATGAGTCCAACACCTCGGATCATTCAGATCACCTTTCATAACAATCACGCATCCCAAAGCAACAATCATAGCCGTGCCGTTATTGGACGGAATCGCATTCGGCCAATTCGCCGGTTGGGTCAGCGAATCCGGGATTCCCTTCTGGCGATCAAATCCCTGCGTCCAGGGAAGATTCACCCGTCTCCACGGATGATTCACGCCGTCCCAATCCTCCGGGTCAGCCGCCGCCGCAGCGGGTAATGAAGCTTTGGTATTCTCGTACGTGGGGCGAATGTATCGGAAATCGGAATGGCGGAAACCAGGCATATTAAGCATCAATGGTTCGTAGAGTTGCCAGAGGGGAAACAGATTCGCATCGGGGGAGTCTTTCAATTTCTCAGGCAAGGTCCCGATGGAGAGACGGAGGAATTTGTGCGGGCGGGTGAAGTCCCCGCGGATGGTCGGCGCATAGTGTCGCTCGGATTGTTCGACGCTGACCCCCGGGGCTTCGACGGCTTGCCCCGCGGGTCGGAAGGTGAAAATTACCAGGAAGATCGCGTAGAGGTCGGCGGTGATTTGCTGGATGTCTTCGTGGCGGATCGCGCAGTAGGGGATCCCGAGTCGGTCTCGGAGTCGGAGATGGTTCTTGCCTTTGCGTGCTTCGTCGTACCCGCGGTATAGGATGTGGCGGGGATGCTTTTCGTTGCTAAGGACTTGGTAGAACATTGTGCGGTGTTGGGCTTTGACTCGGGGCCATAGTTCCCAGTTGCCGTAGATGGCCCAGGCCACTGTGTTTTTGTTAGCAGTTTTTTTCTCTTTTTCTCTTCTTTCGATTCTTGTTTTTGGGGGGAAGGGAGGGGGGAAGGGGGAGAACGCCCAAATGAAAATAAATGAAACAAATACTTACCCGCTCTCCAATACGAAGTCGACACTAACCAAATCAGATTATGCGGGCCCTGATACTGTTCATCGGCGGGAAAACTGCGCACGACATTAAACCTCGCCTCCTCAATCAACGGAAACCCCGCCACGCCCATCTCGGTAAACGGATCCAGCTTCCGCTCCTTCACCGTCGCCGTCCCGAGCTGGTATTCCTCCATCGTCTCCTGCAGGGTCTGGTCGGGAATCGTCTCGACATCCCGCGCGTGCACCACCGGGAGCGGAGGCACTTTTTGTCCGTAGAAGAGGCTGAGCCAGCCGAATACGTCGAAGGGGGGTAGGTTGTGGTCGTTGGGGTCTTCTTGTCGCTCGGGCTGCGCGGGGATGTAGTCGCTTATGTCGCCGCTGGTGAGGGGGCGCTGCGTGGGCGATTTGCTGTCGAAGGTATAGTGGATGGCGTATTTTTTGGACATGGTTGAGGAGGGGGTTGGGTTGGGTTGGATGGGAGGGTTTGAAATTGGGGGATTGGGGTTGGGCGTCTGGGGGAAGGATTTGCTGGCATAGGGGTTTCTGGGGGGATAAAGATGGGCTTTGTTGTGGGGGGGGGTTGTCTTTTGGGGATTGTGGGTGGGACAAAGCGTGTCCATGTCCGGAATTGGGATTTGTGAGACAAAGGATTAAGATAGTGAGATTTTGGATTAGGGATGATGAGTGGTATCGGTATTGTTTTTCGAGGAGTGTAAGGATAGGGGTTTGTTTGTATATGGAAACTTTTGGTGTTTGGAATTGCTTGGAAATGATACTAGGAGATTCTGTGAGAAATATAAATTCAAAACAGTTCTACGATGATCATTTTATTCTTTTTTAATCACTTCATTATTCATTGATTTTGGATACGCGCAATTTGATATAAGTGTATGAAGATAGATAGAAGGCGCCTAGAATCATACATAGTAAAGAGATCTTCCTCGCTATATTTTCCGCCAAATAATTTCTATTTCTACGTAGCGCATCTGTTATGTTCTGTTCTGTTATGTTCTGTTATATTATATTATCACCTACGAAAGATGATTTCCAATTTTCACAGTTTCCAAATTTCACACATCCAATAACTGGATTACCACTCCCTTATCTAGTGATCTGGAATAAATTCCATGGTAAATAGGTGCAATATTGAATACTATAAAAAGCCGCATGTCTATCCCAAAAACCAATCATACTACATTAAAATCATAAATACCAAATCAGTATTTTCTTCATCAAAGCCTCATCAATCGAACCCGAATCCATAGAAATTTCTCTGTTATTACCCCCGCATCCCCAATTTCCATATCCTAAAATATCGCCCTTACCACTTCGGTGGTATTCCTTTTCTCTTTCCCCTAGAAGAAGCCGTCATGGGAGGACTCTTCCTCATAGATTTCCTGGCTGGTGCTATCTCCTTCCCCGTTCCCGACTTGGGGGTTTCGAAAATATCATCTTCCTCATCATCATCGCTAACAAGATCATAGATTTTCCTCTTGGCCGGTTCCTCTTTGGTTCCTCTGGGCGCGCGGCCCTGCCCCGTTTGCGTTTTCTTGCCTGGCGATTTTGCGGTTTTGAAATCGATATCCTCGTCGTCGCTTTCAAGATTAATGGTTTTCTGCTTCGCGGTTCGCTTTTGCGTGCCGCCGGGCTCGGGTCCCTTTCCTTTTCCTAACGTGGCAGCGAGGTTTCGAGCCAATTCCTCGTTGGTTGGTAGTGTGACTTTCTTTGGGAGTCGGGGTTGTCCGGCTTTGGCGATCCTTTCTTCTTCGGCTTTGCGATCCAGGGCTTCGGCTTCGAGCCACCATTTTATCATGGTGGGATCATTTTCCTTCTTGGCCTCCGATCCCTCCCGTCGGAGCCCTGTGAAGATTAAATCAATATTGAGCGCTCCTTCTTTCGTGTTGATTCCGAGAACTCGAGTGAGATCCATCACTGACGGGCGTGGGATAATAGGCAGCGCAATGGGGGGTGGGAAGATAGGTCTACCACTTCCCCCGGGAGGGCTTTGTTTGCTTCTTCCTGGCCTGGGAGCAATCTTCACACCATCGGGAAAGGGAAATTGTACCTCGACGTTTTTGGAAGATAAACTTTCATAATGATTCCGGTCGATGAGATGGAAAAATACATGGGTGCCGTTGTATTGACCAAAAAGATCAATCACACTGGGCTCCTCGTGGAGTACTATAAAAAGGTCGTAGATATCTGCTGTCACATTGAAGAGCTCGCTTAATTGCCAGGCCTGGTTGAAGCTTTTTGTTAGTAGCCGTATTATCTCGTGTTTGTTAATACGAGGATCAACTTACATGCGGAGTATTCAAGTGTTGCCATATATTCATGTTCCTATGAGAACTGGCAATCGAATTCAAAGCCCAGTAGAAGTCATGGCGCGGATGCGCAGGATGTGTGAGCACGTAGCGAAAAAACCACAAGTGGCAGTATTTCACATAATGCCAATACAGAGTCGATCCATACAGAGCCATTGAAACTAGAGATGATTAGCTTTCGTTCTCATCCCCATACGTAACAAGCATGCATGGAAAATTCCGCAGACTTACCAGAACCAAAAAAACAATCTCCACTAGCAGGTATCTTATGCGGATAAAAGATTTCATCTTTCAAAAACGGCAACTGTATCGGTCTCTTCTTTTGAGGCAATCGCTCAGGCCATTCTCGCACATTTGGGGGCTCGTACATATCATCTGGAATACTATCTCTCACCGCCTTACTTCTATCCGCATTGGGATTATCTTTCCATCTATACTCCCAGTTCCCAGGACCCGGCCATTTCTGACGCGCCTCCTCCGTCCTGAGATTCTTCACTCGCGCCACGCGAACAGCCTGCGGGGATAGCGGCAAGATTTCCGGCTTGGGAGCGGGAGGACGAGTGGATTGCAAAGGCGCTGGCTTGTCTTTGGCTTTACGTTCCTCCCGCCTTTGCTTCTTTCTTGCAGCTTCGAGTTCGAACTCTTCGAGTCGGTGTTTTTTGACCGGAAGCTCGGGATATGGAGGAGGTCGCTTGGGGAGGAAGGGCCATGCCGTCTTCCGGTCTTCGTCCCGAATCCATTGCCGGGGCTCGGTGGTCTTGATTTTGGTGAACCGTGGTAGGTTTCCTTGCTTGGCGGTGTGGGGACCCGGTCTAATCCAATTGATGGGTTGGGTTAGCTTAGGTCTTTGGTATTGGGGCCGGGGAACGTTGATGTTGGGATTGCGTCGAAGGACGCGGGCGAGTTCTTCTTCGTTCATCGTGCTGCAATTGGGAAATTGAGGTACGAGGCCAGATTTTTACGTCTTTAATAGATTACTGGTTCTTTTTTAAATGCTTTCGAATTTCTCGAATCACCCATCAATGTTCTGGTAGTCACATATATCAAGTATTGTATGAGGTTTTATTACGGTGTAATAAAGAACTATCTTTTCCTTGCCAACAAATGTTTTTGACGTTTTTGGATGCTGAAGAAAGAGACAATTCAGGAGAGATAAAGACGTCCTCACCGGAAAAAGGCGAGGGCACAAAGGATGAATGTTTTCTTATTCTACACTTTCATACAATGGACTGATTGAAAAAGCTTTGCTGAGGATGAATAAATGAAACGGTGAAAGATATCAAATTGCGATACTAATTTCCATCTTAGACCAGGAAAAGAGGTCTTCGTGATTTTCCGACATCACTTATTGAAAGTACAACAACAACAATCATAATCAGTAATGATGTTTGTTACATAGGATCTTGAGAATATAGGCATTATATTTATCTTAAAATCAACGGAAAAGGAATATTTTTACCTATGCTATTACTCGTATATTTCGATTTCAAGAACTCAAATCCACTCTCTCAAAAACGTGTTTACCTTTTCACCTATTTCATGGATTTTCAACAGTGAATAGATTTAGCTTAGAATCTACTCTACTCCATATTCTAATCATCGAAGAACGCAAGCTTTAGCAAGAAAGAAATCTTTTCAAGAACGAACATATTGTTTGTAGGAGATATAGTCACTCCAAGTTGGAAATTTCACCCTCCTTCCCAGATCATACCTAGTATTATATCTCGAGCCACAGTATTCAAAATAAATAATTCAATTTTACTAGACCTTTTTTTGAATTCGATCAGCTGCCGAGAAATTTGGATCTCGCTTGTTCCTAGGCTCATTCATCACTCATCTTTTATCAAACCGAGAAACATGAGTACAAAAGAGCATTCAATGTTTTAGTAAATGCTGTTCCGGAAACTGTTGAAAGGTGCGATAACCATGTCTTGGACCATTTCATTCCTACATACCAAGAACCGATATTTTATTGCAATCCTGCAGTTGAAGCAAGTATCTGGGTTTTCGGGTTTGAATTTCATCGACATCCTGATTATTTACTTTCATAAACACCTGAGGCGGAGAAGATATCATTTGTTGTCATAGACAGCAAGGCATTCAGATGAACTCGAGTAGTTTTGATCAGTTTCATATCAAAATCATATCACATTGATATGAAGTCCACCGAGAGTATTTCCTCTCTTCAGTGATGAGGGGCGAGATTACTACCAAAACTCACTGCGAGAACTTCCAATGACTGGTCCCAGGGGCTGAAATTTACCTACTTCCTTGCATAGAGACATTTTAATCTCCAAATTTACATCTAGCTCTTTTTATATCAACTAGTTATTAGAGCTGAGGAGAGAAGACTAACATCCGACAGTAGCTCAAATGTAGTCAAGGGGTTAAGCCGCTACCGAACCTCACGCACCATACAAGCCAACTACCATGCGCACCCGTCTCATAAAGATCCACTATCAAACCATAACAAAAAGCCCGGCGTCTTGAACAAAGAACCAGAGAACTTTGTCAACGCAGAGATCTGTAGAAGCAGGAAAATCCATCATTCAATTTCATTCTAGACGCTGTTCACGACGCACATGTGGTTCATAGTAAGCCTTACTAGTAATGAATTCGCTAAATCAATACGTACCAATTGCAAGCAGCTCAGCATCTACACTGACTGTCATCATACGCTTCTTCTATATCTTACTGAAACAAAAGCTTTGCTTCCAAATACAAATCATGAATTTCGAATAAGGTTATAACTCCAATCCTCGACTCCACAAAAAGAATCCCCAACCCCAACCCCACAATTCCCCATATCCAAAAAAAAAAAAACACAACCCCAATCCCAATCCCAGAGTAACCAAACAACCCCAAAAATCTCCCCAAAAAATTTCACGACCAAACATCCCCCCTCTCAAAAAACTAAAACATTCCGACGTCGGCATGATTCGAACATGCGCCCCCGAAAGGAATTGATTTCTAGTCAATCACGTTAACCACTCCGTCACGACGCCTTTTAATTCTAGTTATAAAACATTAACACGGTTTGTGTATATATACTAATTTTCTACTGCTTTTATACTCTTGGCTTTTTTGGATACTCTGTACGTTCTTGACCTGTCACATCGATAAGTTTAATATTCCATACTAATTGAACTCCATAATATACAAAGATGCAAAGAACACATATTAATAAAACAGCTCTCTTAACACTGCACATAGGGTCCTCCACATATTGAAAAGCGCGCAATAAACAAGCACCCGGTCCGGTAGTCTAGCGGATGGATATCCAGCGACTTTCCAAAAAACTAGTCACTTATTATATAATATATCAACACCCCCTCTCCCCATCCCCAAGCCGCAAACAAACAAATCTCCCATTCCCTACCTACACTATCTCCAACATATCTCTAACCCATCAAGTCCCCCCTTCCCTCCAAAATAACAAAAACCCCGCAAACATAACATCCCTACAAAACCCGTCCCGTCCAGTCCAGTCCACCTAAGCTTCCACGCCAAGCATTCCACCCAAGTGACCTTGACCCCGACCACCGACGCATCCAGCCCGATGTCGAAGAAATATTCCCAGACCTCCCTCATCTTCTCGATGCAGTCGATCTCGATATCTATAATGCTGACCATGCGTCTTGTTCTGGAGTCGCTACATAGGAGACCATTCAGGATCAGTAACGCGCTTCAGATATATAGCGTAACATTAGCCCGTACGTACGATCTTTGCTGCTGCTGATATCTCACCCGCTATGATGGAGCTGCTTCGATAGCTATAGAAGAACTTTCCAACTGTGAATGTGAATGCAGATGTAATGGACGCTCAAGAAGTTTCCAATTCTGATAATACCATGACCTATATTTCTAATTTTCGGTAGAGGGGGATGAGTACTGGTAGTCTCAGAATCATTTGGTGTATGTAGCAATTTATATAGTCAAATCAGACGATATAACCACAGTACAGTTACCGAAGTCAGCTCGATAGAAGTCATAATCACCACTGGGCATACAAACAAATTAAATAATCGATTTACGAAATCACATTAACACACGGCAAGATTCAAATAAAGTCTGGTGGGAACAGGTATGATATTGCAATCTCCACATCTAACACCTCATCCTTATAATCACTATTGAGATAAACTACCCAATGTATTAACCATCCCATTCATTCCCGTCGTACACCATCCAATCTCGAATCATTAAAAATCCCCATAAAAGAACCACCCAAGCACCAAGCTATCCTTCCAATCCCCTGACCGGTAAGCTATCCATGCTATGCACCATGTAAACCTCAATAATCATAATACGCCCGAATCAGATACAAAAATCAGACCCAAGGCCAATCTATCAATGCCTATGTAGAAACTGAAACTGAAAATCAAAGGCTAGCTATCCTTCTCTGTGTATCAAAGACTCCAGAGTAAGCTGCCAGCTGGTATCCTATGCTTGTGTGCGCGCCAAATGCCAGATGTAAAGAAGAAAAAAAGTAACTCCGAAAGCCTGTAGCTCAATGCAAGATGTGCTGTACGAGAATACAATGTTGAATGAGGAAGTTCAAGTCTTGAAGTGAAGTAGCCAGAATCATCAACGAGAGATCATCATCTTCCAACTTCAGATCAAAACTCGAGATTAAATGAGTTCAAACCCATCATCCTCAAGTGGTTCTAGTACTTGAGATTTACTCTTTCCCTCTCCACGAGTACGAGAGAGAGCCTTGGATCTTGGACTCTTTCTGCCTCTTTGTCTTTGACGAATAGTCTCTCCCTCTGTATCCAAAACCTCATATTCACCTCTAACGATCTTCTCAGTTTGTTCATTGACCCATCTCTGCTCTGCAAGTTCTACTAACCCACCCAAGTCCACTCTGTTATTTGGTGTATCTGTTCTATCAAAAGAGTAAAGAACACCTTCATCACCAACATTCATGATTGCAGTGGCGATGGATGGAGATGTATTATTGTAATGTGTAGGAAGAAGGTCGAGTAAAGATCTAGAGAGAGGGTGGGAGGTCTTATCTGCAGCCTCAACATGAGCATCGATTTTGCGGGCGATACGAGAGGAAGATGTCAGACCGTGGTTGTAGGATGGGGAACCAGATGATTTTGAAGGGGTATTGGCGTGGCTACGGTAATGTCGGTCGGAGCTGCCACTGAAGGAAATGGGTTTAGTTTGAGTTCTTGCATTTTAAATAGGTAAGATGGCAAACATACACTTGACTCCATAACTTCTGAGGTCTAACCTTCTCCTTTCCCTTAGCAGATTCATCGCTAGGACCATCAGCTAAACTCATGAAGGCCTTATTCACGCCAGCTAATGGACGAGCTCCCATAACCCATTTCTGGGACTGATCCTTATCACGTTTGAATGCTTTGGCCTCAGAGCGAATATCTCGATGTTGCATAGGAGAGGTTGGAGTGTTGGATGTAATGGCAGACATGTTGTACGTTTTTCTTGGTTTTAGTTGATGAACTTGTATGACGCAAAGATGTAGGATTGGAATGCTTGTTGAGAGACGATTCTTATAGTGAAAGGTCACGTCAAGGTAGAAAAAACGTGGCGGGAACCTTTCTTTGTGTTGGTTTGATCCTTAAACTAGATATATGGATATCTTCCCTTCCTTTCCGTTCCGTTCACGTAATGATCGTATTGTATCGTAGGGTTGTATCTTTATAATTCTTTGATTTCAAAGAAAAAAGCACCGTGTAGAAGATGTGTAGGATACTCGTAGAAACAGGATTATTAAAAGAGAAATAAGGATTTATTAAAGAATAAACAAGTAGAAGGTTCGTGAATAGGATGATTCAGACTTTGCCCGAATGACTGTAACGAGTAGTTGCGGCACGGGGAATGAGAGTCACAAGTTCCAAGATGAGAAACTGCGAATCAAAAGACAATTAAGTTGGTGAATAACAGCAAAAGAATACAAAGGTTCTGTTCTGTTGAATGAAAGGAGAATGTGCTCGGTGTGTGAGTCAGATGAGGCTGATATCTGATGTTGATATCCGGATAAGAGGGATAAAGAAGGATATGTATGAAGGCTTAATTATAGATTAGGTCAAAGTTGTAAATGTAGATATAAATGATATAGTTACTATAATTTGAATTATAAGTAGACTGGAATTGAAATTGGAACTAGAATTGGAATCTGTAGATATTGATATTTGATGGATCTTTGAGTGCTGGATGATGGATGAAGGGAAGGAGAGAGAGAGAGAGAGAGATGTCAAGATATATGGAACGTGTTTCATTGCTTATCAATATATATGTATTAACTTCCACTTACCTTTCTTTACCTACCCGCCAGCATGCATTACTCCATCCAGCCTTCCAGCCATATCAAATAACAAACCAATAAACCAACAAACCAACAACATAAACAACACAAACAAGGCATAATCCCATAATCCCCCATTCTCTTCCTTCTCATTGATCCAATCAACCTCAAAATGGATGATGACCTGATGGCGTATGACCTAGACCTCCCCGGCCATCACCGGACCTGGCGTAATAATGGGGAAGCCGTACTCGGTCGGTATTAGTAAAATGGATGAAGTACTAACTAAGCCCCTTCTCTCTCTCTCTCTCTCTCTCTCTCTCATCATCATCATCTCCCCTTTCTCCCCTTCTCCCCTTCTCCCCTTCCTCCTCTCTCCTCTCTCCTCTCCTCTTATATGATTTGACAACTTGTTATCAAGAATAGGGGATGAAACCCAAATCTAACCTTGTTGGCTGAGTTGGTCAAAAGCTATGCGCGCGGGGAAGCTCGAGTTCCATCTCTTATCTCCATAATCTCATTCATGCATTACAACATCACCAACCAAACTCTTATCGCTTTGCATAATCATGAGGGTCCAAATTCATGTGCCTGCATAATCTTCTACTTCCACCCCTTGCGCTTACTAGTTGAGCACCTCCCATGCTTTCGATGCTCTGGTGCTATTATAATTGGTAGAGTTTGAGATGGGTGAACTGAACACACATTGTGCCCAGATGTTGAGGATCAAGGAGCAAATGATGTTCGTCTATACGATGGACGATGTAATGGTGGCATACTTACTAGGCAAGGCATGTCTTGTATATTTCCGTCTTCACATCAATGATTTAAATCAAAAGAGAATATTACATCATAATGATTGACTATCTCCCCCCCCCAGATAAACCACCCGAGCAACCCCATTCCAATCCAATCCAGCCTTCACAACTAGCCCTACAAACCCAAGTCTACGAATCTCCCATTCATCAATCCCAGCCCAGAAATCCAACAGCTATCCATCTAATTCACAAAGGCGGGATAGACATTAATCCAGCTTACCCGACCTCATGATCTTCAGATCCCAACCATCGAATAGGAATCAGATAACCTTATACGACTTTATGAACATGAACGCGCGCAAAGCCATCCATGAAACATCATTCATGAACTGCATAATGATGTTTTCAACTGATACCTACACGCCTCATGGCACTGAGACATATATCCCCCATCCGGTCATCTCTCGATCAAATGAAGAATCCATTAACCTTACGATCTCCACACATGTGATACCGGTACCACAATGTAAACGCTTATCTTCATCACGTGAAATAGGATCCGGATACAGACAAACAAACAAACACATGCTAGAAGAAACAAGCATTCAACATTGCCATCGATGGAAAAACTCCGAAATTATGTTATTTATGTACACGGTACGGTACTCATGGAGTGTACATATATACATACAAGTGTGAAAGAACAGTAAGATACGAAATGACCAACTCCGACCCACTCCTCGTACACGTGATCATGAATCATCATTTCATTTCGATAAATGAGTGACCGTTGTCATGTTATATCTAAATTGCGCATGCGAGACTTCTTCAAAACTCTCTGCAAGAAACAAGGGACACCACCGCTAGTTGGGTATCTTACATTGAGACAATCGGTCCACCGCTTACGGAATCATCGGTCCATGTCCACTATTATCTCAATATCAGGATAGCTAGTAATGATTACATCACGAGGATATTGATAACGAGGGTGATAACATACAGCGATGCAAGAGCCACTTCCACATTTGATAAGAATGTTGATGGCGTCAGATTCAACGGTTGCAGAAATATTCTCAAGAATGAAGTTGGACATGGTAATGCCATTGGTTGGGCTATAGCTACCGGAGGTGCCATCATAAGCTTGATTGACGATGATACCATAGTCGGTGATACCGGAAAGGGTGGTGTCTGAGTAGGTGATTCTAGAGATGGTTCTTGTGTATCACCAAAGATGGTCTTGATACGAATACCTAGAGAATATCAAAAGGTGATCATTAGTTTCGCAATCGAGGATGGCATACCATTTTGGGATGTCTTGATCTCGGAGCTTTTGAACAAGACAGGCTCAACAATATTATCATCTCTACCGCCGACAGATCCAACGAAAAGTCCATGACCACCGGAACAAATACCTCCTGAGAAAGTAATGCCCTGGATGGAAAAAATTAGTCCTTGCTAAACAAATCAACAGAGTAGTGACTTACAGTTCCGGAGTTGATAGCACACAATCATCTTGATTGTGTACATCAGCGTCGGTGATGGTGACACCGTACTGGATTCAATCGAACCCATCAGTATTAGCACCAAGATCATCACTATCCCCATCCTCTGCATTGATGGTAACCCCGGAAATGGTCAAATCGTTAGCGCCGTTGACACTCACCACTTGGACGGGCGGATTATAGAGGTAAAGATTCTCAATCTCTGAGGAAAACAAATTGTGTGCGTTGGATACTTGGCTTTGGTCTTTGTCGCGTCAGAACCTTCTACGTCCCAGTAAGCAGCCCCCCTCCCCCCCATCGAAGCAAGCACCAGTGGTTTGAGTAACGATGATATCTGTTCCCGAACAGATACCAGAGGACCAGACTATTTTTCATAGCCGAAGGCGGTAGCACCTTCAAAGATGACCTATTAATCAGTCAGTCAGTATGGTGCAGACTTCAGACGACTTGAATAAAAGCTCACTGTAGCTCCTTCATTAAGATCTGTCAAATCCAAGGTCGTCCCAGATGGAACCGTAGGTGCAGATGAAATGAGAGTTGAACAAGAAGTCTTGGATACACTTGCGAACAAAGCTCCTGAGCCGGTAAAAGTGCAGGTATAGTAGAACCTGGTTATACCGGATTAAAAAATTCGATCAATCAAATCCGGTATAACCAGTATTCCGGTATAACCAGATAGTCACATAGTTAATTTATTCTCACTGTAACCAATTTTTCAGTATAATTCATTATATACTCTTATATATTTCAAAATTAATTATATAATATAAGATTTCAGACTTTTCTAAAGAATTATATATCAATTTTACCATCAAACTTAACTTCTTTATACCGGAATCGGCTAAAAGCTGTCCGGTAATATGGTATAAAAAGGTTTTCCGGTATAGCTATACAAAAAATAGCGAAATCAGGAAATTATTCCGGTATAAATAAATCCGGTATAACCAGGTTCTACTGTAGTCGTTCGCTTATCCAGATCTAGAAAAGCCGTTGGAGCTGGTGCTGCAACGGGAAGAGCCGAAACTAAAGCGGACAAACCTCCCATGAGGAGACATATAGAACGCTGAACCATTTCTAAGATGAGATGAGAAAAGGTGTATTGATGATTAGTGTGACTTCTTGGGCTCAGAAGCGACTACGTGGCGTTTTTATACACTTCTTGACACTTTGTTAGAATCGATTTGAAGAAAGCTTCAACTTATGTACCCCCAGGTCATCATGCTTAGTGCTGAAGAATCTTCAATGAGATATTTACTCTTTATCCCAGGTTGACACATGGGAACGGAAGATTTCGATCGTCAACTCGCAGTAACAGCTGAAAATAGCTTGAGATAAGGTAACATTGTCACTTTTCTCGACATCAATCAAACTGATATTCAAACAACAAGTCAAATCTATCGAGAGCTGAATAAACCATCAAACTCCACTCAAAAAGAGAGCTGGCTCGGAAGTGCGAATTAGTTTGGGTGGAATGAATATAGCAGAAAGAAGAAATAAACCCGAATCTCATCTCGTGAGCACTCCTGAAATATCAACCCATGAGCGCTAGACCTTCTTTCTCGTGCCACGCTCAGCGCGAATATAGCTGATAGGTCCATTTGAGACTGGTAGTGTTGAAGTCTGCCCGGATTTTATTATATTGGACTTCCGGTGGAATACGTAAGAGGGCATCTCCTCGTTCCTTAGCTCAAATATTTATGTACTTTTTATATATATATATATTGGATTCTCCACGATGGCAGGCTGTGTGGACCTTTGCGGCTACGGAGGTCTTCCAGCTGCTATTGTGGAACTTGGAGGTATTGAAGCGATGCGAATTGAAGAAGATGTGATAATCTGACAATGTGTAAAGGATACAGAAGTAGCGGTATCATTATGAAGCCTTACTTTATCGTAATCTTAATTTTGTCCACTTGCAAGCTCGACTAGGAGGGAAAGCGATGAAATCCATATGGACATCCTCACACTAACAGGTACCAGAATCTGAACAGGATTCACATAGAACTCAATAGGATACCAAAAAGGAAGATAGAAAGTAGATTAGATAGATATATCAAAATACCGATGGGTGAAACTGATGTATTTGAATAGCTACCTAATAGATTCCCTCAAGAAACAATGCGTATTGAATTGAATTGAATTTTGAATAGGAAAACCACGGGACCATGGGATTATTATCATAGGTTTGTTTCAAGAAAATAAGAAATTAGACGGTCGAATATCAAAGGCCGCGAATGAAAATGAAAATGAAGATATTCATATTTATGGTTTTGGCATTACTATGATACAAGTAAGTAAGTAGAGTCTAATTAGCCGGTGCGGTTTTTCGGGTAATTATAGTTGTACTGGTTGATATATATGTGACTGTCTGAATTATCTCGGGTTTGTGTATGTAATTAGTGAGTATCTTTGGAGAATAATCCCATTTAACGGTTCTGGGATCCCAGATTCCACATTGTGTGAAGTTTTAGTTTCCCAATCTTTATACATCGTAGTCTTTCTTCATTTGTGAACTTGTTTTCCGAAGGCTTTCTTCTCCACGTCACGATATACTATCTGTTAGAATGGGGGGTTGTCGGTCGGTAATTACTTTGTAGATTTGTATATAGATGGCAATTTCCGAACTTTCCCACACCTTTTCTCTTTGTCTTTAGGACCACCAATGGATGTATAAACTCATAGGACAACCTGAAATTAAATACAATTTCATCCTAGAAATAACCATTTTAATAATTCGATTAAAATTCGATATATTATTATATACTATTCAGATGTTTATCAATAATTTATTAAGTATTAAAATACAATATATTCAAAAACCAATTAAATTGGATCAATTTTGAACTTATCAACTTCAATTTTATACCTCTTTATTAAAGAATTTTAATGGGAAACAATAAGCTTTGTAATTAAAGCTTCAATTTTACTTTTTTAAATTCAAATTCAAATTTGATATATTATTTTAATACTTATATTCTATATATCCAAATTTTGGAATAATTAAAGAAAGTTTCGAATTTTATTCGAATTATTAATATCATTGTTTTTGGTGTGAAATTGTGCTTCACTTATAGACTGTCCGACGAGTCTGTGCACCCACTAGTGGACCGGATATGCCTAAATCAACCTGCTAATATACCCCATGTTGCCGCCGCAGGCATAGTAGTAAAGAGTAAGCCCTCCTCATTAGCAGCTTTCCCACATGAATCATATATATGCACGTGGTTGATATCAAAAGCTCCGATGAGTGTATGTCAGAATTTATATTGATCCGTGTCAGATACTCAAGGTGAAAGAATCCGAGTTGAGACTGGACAAAGATAGTTTAGTGCGTCTAGGGCAAGACAGCGGTTCCACTGTTCACTGTTCACTGTCCACTGTCTACTGTCTACAACTCAAACCAACCTCAACACGTCCAAGAGCTTTAGAAATTGGAAGGCTCTCCCATGGGTTTCACAGGAGACCTTTATCACGTCCTTCTCTTACTGTATGAAAGTATATTCATCTCTCAAATTTGTAGCATTTCGATAATCTGAAGCGAGTAATATCTCTAGAATAGGAGGGCAGAATCAAGATCAGCTAGCTTCTCGATACTACAGCATAAGCTGTTCTACATATCTGCCCATGTGTAATTCTCCTACACTATCAATCTTTCATCTCAACTACCTTGATTTGCAAATATCTCAAGTGAGATAGATACTCGTAAAATCTCAAACGGGCTTCCTCGACTTTTTCTCAAAATAGGATTGGCCAATGAAACTCCCATCAAAGTGTCTACAAGAGTCCATCACTGCCCCTTATTCGCTGTAACCCTAGACAGGCTTTCATTGCATCCCACAATTACCAGGAACGTACATGCGTGATATTACTTCTCTTGCAGACTGACAATGCTATTTTGAAAAGCATCAATAATGAGCCAAGATATACAAGACATCGAGTACTTCATGTCGAGCGAACCTTGAAGATTCGTAAGAAAGAATACGGTCTTGTGTCTGTTGCTTGATACACCCGATACTTTATTCACTTTGTGGAAGAAAGCTTGCGCTTATTGCCTATTGAAATTGATTTCATACCCGAATGATGAAGCCCCTGGTGTGTAGTATATAGGTGGTCTGAAGAGTAATTCAACCAATCCATATGTTTTCAAATCCTATTCCTCCAGTCATAGAGGTAGACATTTTAAATGTTCACGTGCTGTTGAATATAATGAGAGCATTTTCAACAACTCATGGATGAGAATGTTTGAATATCCAAATCAAGATAAAATATCAACACCATCAACCTCCTAGCTCCAAAAGGAATCATTTCAAAGGTTATTTTAATAACAAATACCAAAAAGACAACTACACCAAAAGAAATATAAAAACACCCCTTGGATATTCAAATTGATATGGAATATTAACAATATCGAGTCACAGATCTCCGAACATGATTTAATCACACATAAGTTATCGAAAGTTTCCATCTAATAATGAATATCTAACGTTGAATCCTATCACTACATGACATACTATTCGGATGTGACTTTCTCATAACATAAGATCATCATTCAATAATGGGGATGTCACCAATTATAGACGCACTAGCATACACATAGTTTTAACACCTCCTTTCAGTAAAAAAGAAAAAAGAAAAATATGAACCTTCCAATTTGAATCATGACATCCTCTTATACATGCAAATCACCATATCTCTTACCATTTGATCATGTAATTTGATCCTAAAAAAAGACATACCGATACCATACAAAAGCCTTGGCACAATGATTTTCTCGCAGCTTTGAAACATCAAGGAATAGAGAGTAGTGATGATCAGCAAGTCAAAATCTATGTTGAGCATATGAGATTAAGACATCAATGAGAAGCCAGGTGCGAAGAACAAGAAATTGAGTAGTTATGCAATATGAAAGCAAGAAAGTCACTAAATACACTCCAATAAGTCCATAATAGTACAGGTTGTGAAACATATATTGACTATATATATATACTGGATGAAAAGAATTGTATACACAAGTCTTATCTCCGCAATTTATGTATTTGAATTAAAATTACATTAGAATACTGTACACAATATCTAACAGTATCGATACCTCGTACAAATATAGGAAATCCTCGACTTCAATTCATACCACTCATAGACTAACCACCTTCATTTCCATCACTTAATTTACAAAAGAACAATTGCACCCATGATGATAGCAATCAATCCCATAGAGATGCTAGAACGGCTAGCAGAACCAGTGACAATCATGCTTGGGGATTGATTTGGGGATCCACCGGCGGCGGTAATGCCCTTGACGGGAGAGGTTGGTTGGGTGGGCTTGTTGATGCCTGTTCCACTAGCATAATGTCCGGAGGTGCTGTTGGATGAGCCAGCTGGGTATACTGGAGATCCTGTGGGGAGGATAGCTCCTGGTACAATGGGAGTGGATGATGCACCTGCACCTGGGTAAGATGCAGAAGATGGGGAGCTAGCACAATCAGTTTGATTGATGGTTATGACAGATGCAGGTTGAGTCTATGGTTGATTAGTTATAAATCTCAAAGATTTAAAGGGGGCAAACTTACAACAGAGATGATAGAAGCAGAGCCGGAACCGGAACCGGAACCGGAACCGGAGCCAGAGCCAGAGCCAGAGCCAGAGCCACCAACACCAGCAGATCCGGAACCACCAGCACCAGCACCAAGACCAACAGAACCAGAGCCACCAGCACCGGCACCAACACTAGCAGATCCGGAACCACCAGCACCAGCACCAAGACTAACAGAACCAGAGCCACTAGTATTAGTACTAATACTAGCAGATCCGGAGCTACTAATATCAGCAGATCCAGAGCCACTAGTACCAGTACCAATACTAGCAGATCCAGAGCCATCAAGACTAACAGATCCAGAGTTATTAAGACCAATAGAACCAGAGCCATCAGTATCGGTATTAATATTAGTAGATTTGGAACTACTGGTACCAACACTAACACCAGCAGATCCAGAGCCACCAGCACCAGCACCAACACCAGCAGATCCAGAGCCACCAATACTGGCACCAACACTAGCAGATCCAGAGCCACCAGTATTAGCACTAATATTAGTAGATCCAGAGCCACCAAGACCAACAGATCCAGAGCCATCAGCACTAGCACCGGCACCAATACCAGCAGATCCGGAGCCACTAATATTAGCAGATCCAGAACCACCAATACCATTGGAAGCGGATCCTGAGCCACCAAGGCTAACGCCAGCACCAACGCCGGCAGATCCGGAGCCACCAATACGAGCACCAGCAGATGCGGATCCTGAACCACCAAGACCAATGGAAGTGGATCCAGACTTGGTAGCACCCAAAGGCTGAGTAGAAGGTTGTCTAGGAGTGCAAACAGAAGCAAGAACAGCACTGTTCACAGTAACGGCGGCAGCTGGTGCAATCTTGAAAGAAGCAAAGTCGATGCTTGCAACAGCAGCGGCGTATGCACCAATGCTAATACCGCATGAACCCGAGATGGAAAGAGGACAAGCATCGGTGCTACCAATTTCAGCGACATATTGAAGCAAATCGGCATGGACACCAAGCTCAAAGCCATATCCAATACCCAAGAGAGAGATGGTTGTACCAGCCTCAACTCTGCAGCGAATAGAAGCTTGTAACTTGGCCTCACCAGCGAGAACAACGATGGGAAGGTCATTCATGACAGCTCCATCGAAGTTATAGCTCTTGATGGCACCGGCCAAGAGATCAACAGTAAGGGAAGCACCTTCTGGGAAGGAGAATTCGAAACCAGCAGAGAGATCAACTTGAGCATCAACGGAGACAACCAAATCGAGGAAAACGTTCAAGCCAACCGAGATATTATCGAGAATAGAAACATCAGCAATAAGACCAGCTTCGAAGATATTGAGAGTGTAGGTGGCGGATTCAGCGGCGAAGATATTAAGTTCGATATGTCCTCCAACTTCCTCTAAAGATATCAAACATTCCAAGCTTGCAGCTTCAGCAATGGTTTCGTAAGGATGTTCCAAGAATTCGATCACCTCTTCGATGATGTTGCTGGAAATTTCGGCCACGGTGTTGGTGACGACGGCTGTACCCCATGTTCGACAATCAACACACTTAATTTGGCATCCTGTTGCACTTCCAAAGGTAATCCCGATCTTCGCACCGAGACCGAGGTCAAGAAGACCGAATACATCCAATGCGGCACTGACTCCACTATGAATATGTTAGCCAAAAAACCTAACATGATATGATTATTGGTAAACCTTACGTATCTATTAAGACCTCATTCTGCTTCGAGCAGCCAATGTCATGACTGCAAAGTTGCTTGCCGAATGTTCTTGCAGCCACATCAGAGTGTACATCAGAGTAAATACCATTATGGATGATATCTACACGATCAGAGTACTTTTCAGGTGCATAAGCTGGTGGATATGCTACCACATTTGTAGCGAGGACTGCCGCAACTAGGGCCGTCCCAAGAGACGACGAAAACATGACTGATAAAACAACAATAAAGGAAAATGAATGTGTTTAATTTGAAAAAAGATTGTAATAGGCCTAGAAGGACCTTTCGTAAAGAGAGTAGTAAAGAATGCAAAGCAGGCTTGGGAAGGAAAATAATCACGGAGAGGAGAACATCTTTTAAAGACGACGACCAAAACGTTCTCACCCCTTGAAGCTTGGCATATCGCTGAAGCTATCATGTTGATCATCTCAAATCAGACAAGTAGATCTTCTCTCCGAAATGAAAGTGTCTTTCCTATACTGGAACCCCTTTCCATACCTGACATAAAAAACATTTTCTCCACAACTTGTGTAAAAATATGGGGTATCTTCGGACGAAACTCCAGAAGCCGCTCTCATAGGCTTCATTCACCAGGTCTGATGGAATTTGAGATAAAAGTAAGGCCAATGTGGAAACCTTAAAATACCATTGCACCAAAGTACTCGATATAACTGGATGCAACCTTTAGAGGAAGGACTGGAACGGAACGGGGGAAACTGAACATTGAGAGAATTTCGACTACTTCGGGACTTATAAAAAAAAATAATCAACTGATCGACGGCAGAGCACGACCTTCATACTCTTTGGGACTGAATGGCCATACTGGGAAAGTCCCAGTGGTCCCCTGGAAGTTATACCGCACGGCACAAAGTTAGTAGCGGGGTTTGGCACGACCCCTTGGATTGGATTGGATGTTTCAGGTCGAGATTCCAGGCTCACCAGCTCAATAAACTGAGTTCTGTACAGCTGTTTGTTCGTAGTGTCTAGCGTGAACAATGGCTTGTAAACTCTGAGGCTTTGATGCCGACGAACCGTTCTGTAGAATAGTGGCAGTAGCAGTGGCAGTAGCAAGTCCTTGACAACGTGGATATGTCCTTGAAGATGGGTCTGAGAGCTGATCGAAAGGGGTAATGTTCATCTGCTTGTTAATGCATCTAATTAATATGTAGCCGTAAAACTTTGGACTCTTTTCACAACCGAATCAGTACTAAGTAGTAAAGATAGATGTGCTGATGGCTGTTCAATCGGTAATTATGAGTATATCCAATTTCTCTCACCATCGACGTGATTGAAAACAAGAGAAGCCAAGCATAGATACGGGTTTTCCAATTTGTGGCTCCAATTTGCAATTGTTTATACGAGGTATGTACTAGATCTGTGCTTCGGCAGGACCCGCCGCCCATGACTCGACAAGGCTACTGTAAGCTAGGCCTGTTATAATGTTTTAGCGTCTCTGTCAAGCGAGATTGACGCGACTTAGCATGAGGCTAAAAGTCATACTCAGCCTCGCATTGACGCTCGCAGGCTAGATTTTGAAGTCCGAACTTCCATCAACTGTACGAGCGTACTCTATTTACTTTCACAACACCTTGCAACTGAATAGACAAGCATACTGTAAGCATACTATAAGCCTACTGGAACGACAGATTCGAGTATAGTCGGTAATTTATCCGAGCTGTGTTCCGTATTGCGGTCTTTACTCTCACGTCTTCGCGCGCTATCTAGTCCCTTTCAAGCTATCAAATCTATCAAAGCTATTGGCCTCCTATCAGAACCCAACCCTCATTACCCAATATGTCTCTCTCCTCCTATCTCGCCAAAAACTACCTCACCGCTTCCACCTCCTCATCATCCAGTACTACCAAAGACAAAAAACGCAAACGCAAGACTGTCGCGCAGCCGGGTCTCATAATCGCCGACGACGATGCCCCAGGTTGGTCCAATCCTCAAGACCATGCCTCGGACGACGATACCCCCATGATCAGCAACCACAGCACCTCCGAATTTCGCAAATCCAAAAAATCATCCTGGAAAACCGTCGGCGTGCCTGCGCTCCAGCCAAAAAATGAAGACACCGCCGAAGCAGACCGGATTATCCAGGAAGCCGCCGCCGAGAACACTGCTGCTCTGCACGCCGACGAAGAACCCACTATAGAAGAAAACCGCGGCGGGCTTCAAACCCGCGACGAAGCCGCCGCGCAAGCTGAGAAGAAAAAAAGAATCGAAGCCGCGCAATGGGCGCGCGAATCTCAAGGGGGTTCGGGCAGGAATAAAGCAAAAGAAGAGACCGTCTACCGAGATGCAACCGGTCGACGGATCGACATAAGTATGCGACGTTCCGAAGCCAAGAAGGAAATGGAGGAGAAAGCACGAAAGGAGTTAGAAGAAAAGGAAGCGCAAAAAGGAGACGTTCAATTATTGGCAAAGGCTAAACGAAGAGAAGACTTGGATGAGGCGAGATTTATGCCGCTGGCGAGGGGAATAGATGATGTGGAGATGAATGAGGAATTGAAGGAAGTAGAGCGATGGAATGATCCTGCGATGCAGTTTTTGAGCAAAGAAAAGAAAGGGAAAAGTAAGACGGGGAAACCATTGTACAAAGGTTCTGCAGCGCCGAATAGATATGGCATTCGACCTGGTCATCGGTGGGATGGGGTGGATAGAGGAAACGGATGGGAGGCGGAGAGGTTTAAGGGGGAGAATAGGAGGGTGAGGAACAAAGATTTGGATTTCCAATGGCAGATGGATACATAAATCTAGGTTGCATATTACAGAATGCCAGTCACATATACCCCCGGAAATCGACAATCAATGGAGCTCAGCTAATGATAATTCACCCTTCAACATGACAATCGTATAATTATGCATGTTTCCAATTATTTCCCTATTATACGTAGGTATTGTAGACAGACTATGAATGGTATCCGAGGATATCAAAATATTTATGCACAGACGGCCTGATAGACCGCATATGCGTATACTTTACTACCACTAGTAAGCTCTTTCATACCTTCATCATTGTTATTTGCAATTGATTTCATCTTATCCTTGCCATCCTGAAGGAAATTTGCTCTCTTCCCACCCCGGTGCATCATAAAGCCTTTGTAACAAATTCGTTTCGTTTACCATGGCGACCAATGTGCTTTCATCTCATATTCGTATTCCAAAACACCCTTTATCGCAAGGTATTAAATCATCCATTTCTCATTCCCATTCACTATCCACCATTAAATCCCTGCACGATTGTATTTTTGACTATCAAGCCGCCTTTCTACACAACAATGTAAGCACCAATGATACTATACTTCCTAAGCTTTTGGTCGCAAAAGTTTGTCAGGTCCATATTTGGTATATTTCTTAATCATCTCCATAAACTCTTTTTTAGTGGTCTGTCCGGCACCATCACCAACTCTTCCACGGAAGTATGCCAATATTTGACTAATAGAGACACCTGTCGAAGGCAGACCAGCAATATCTTTAGGCGTAATTGGTCCCGAGCCAGAGGGCGATGTAGTTTCTGTGGTGAAATTATTAGCAAGCGTCTATTGTCTAAAGAATTACCAAAGGAATGAAGGCACAAAGACAATCTTACCAACTCCTTGAGATGCGCTACCAGCACGGCTACCACTCGATTTACCTGGAATTGGGCTACCAGGTCTTGAACTCGATGGCGTTCCCATACGAAGAGTGATCTTCTTCTTTGATCCGGCTCCATCTGACATTTCACCACCTGTGGCTTCCCCGTCGCTTGTGGCAGCGTGAGGGTTCGGTGGGGAAGCACTGATCCTTGAAAGTTCGTTTGGATTTACCGACATTTTGACAATAGATGATTTTCTCTGAGGCTGACCAGAAATTGGAGTAGATGTACCTGTAGGTTGCGATGAGCCGACGTGCTTCTTCTTATGCTTCTTCCTCGATGATTCATTCCCACTAGATTCCGATAGATTTGGGGATCCAGCTCTCTTAAGATTCTTGGATTTCTTCAAGGGATCAGTGTGCTTAGGTCGACCAGAAGGGGTGTTGTTGCCCTTTGATGAAGTACCTGAAGGCTTTGCTTCAGCCTTTAATTTGGCTTTAGCCTCTTCGTCCTTCTTCTTGCCAATCTCCTTTTGCTTCTCTTCATCGGAAGTATCATCTTCGCTCTTGTAATTGTTAGTAGGTAGATCGAACGACTTTGCAAAATACATACATCAGAAGAAGCATATGGATTGCTAGAATCACTATCGTAGATAAAATTCTTTTCGCGCTTGGTTAAAGCCTTTCGGACACTCTTTCCTAACTTCTTCTTCGCCTCTAATTCTTGTTCTTCCTTAATGAAGTCTTTTTCAACCGTTTCCTCATCTGCTTCACCAAACAAGTTTGCTCCTCTCTGATCTTGCTTGATTCTCTCCTGGGCATCCTTGGTATCTTCATCTCTATCTGGCTCAACTGTGGCAAGCTCATCATCATCCTGGAACAGGTCATCAGCATCAAAGTCCAGCTCGTCAATATCTCTTGTTTCATTTCTGCTAGATCCCTTGAAACTTGCACTCTCTGTCTTGACAGTATACAACTTGTTCATCCCTCGAATGTTTTCCTGGGTTGCACGTTGTGCTTCGTTTCTCTCTTGAGTTTTCATAGCCCATCTAGATTCCTTGGTCTTCTTACTCAACAAAGCTTCGGCTTCATCGATCGTGAGAGTGTTGAATTTGTTTTTCGAGGTGAACTTGTACCACTTTTCGACTGGGATCATCTTGAAGGCACTTCCCTCTGTGAAGAACATAACATTAACTTCGGACAAGGCACTCTCATAGTTACCCACCCAGGTGTTCTTATTGTCAGCATCTTCCAAGTGCCAAGGTAAGGCTTCCTCATATCTAAGATCAGACTCTTTCTTTTGTTCTGCTGTCTTGTCTAAGCGATGTACTTGAGTTGTCTTTTCATTTCGGAAAGCTTGAGCTTTTCTAGCAGCTGTTGCATTAGCATTATTGCCAGTAGGAGCTATCTGTGCACGATCTGCAGCCTTTTGCGCCTCCTTCTCGGCCTTCAATATTTCTTGTCTCTCTCTCTCCTTGGAGTCGACTGCATCCTCCATAACTATATCTTCATCCTTGAATGCTTTTCCCGGGGGTGGTTGTCGAGGGTCTCTGCGATGAAGAGAAATTGGTCGCGTGAACTCATCTTGATTTGTGGGGTCAACCTCTTTCTTTCCGGCGAATCTCATAGCATGATATCGAATTCCATCACGCAAAGCCCGCCTAGTAGTGAAGAGAGGATAATCTGTGACTTCTCCCTTAGGTGGATGAGTCCAACCACCGTATGTTTGCCTAGGCGCTACATTGCCATTGACAGGAATTGGACCTCTCGGGCCAGGTGCGCGTGGACCGGAAGAGTTGTTTAAAGGTGCAGGCCCATTCGGTTTGGCTGGTGTCAAGCCGTTCAAGTTCGCGCCGGGAGGTACAGAAGGTGCATTTGGTCTGCGGATAGGTTTCTTTCGTGGTCGCAAAGGATCAGCAGCCTTGGGTTTACGTGTAAATTGTGGTCCGCCGCCGCTCTTGGGAGTTGGGGTAGGGGTTCGACCATTCGACATGCCAGATGGAGAGGCAGACATCTTGACTGACTATTCGGAAAGTGACTGAATACTCAATACTGAAGGTTCGAGTGATGCAGTAGAGTAGACAACCGATAGGAAGAATCTTCTGGACTAAACAGACTCAATCAGTTTTTCCTCCTTTTAGGATAAGCTTGGGAGCTGTTGTTGCCTTGGACAGAGCGTTGAATGATGTTCGGTCGCGAAAGCCGAAAAGAACCTGAATCTTTGATGTTGTAGTTGTGTACATGTGCTATTTATCTTTATCAAAATATATACCAGAGTAGTAATGAATAAATAGAAGTTTAATCGGTGGCACCTATGTGGTCGTTGATTGTTCTTTGTTGTAATTAAATTTGCTTTGTGGATTGAATTTGCTGACTTTGATATGTTTCTGCGGTCCAAGATCCAATTCAGTTCTGTTGCAATGACAAGCAATTAAAATGCACTAGTCCGAAAGTCGTATGGTGAGTACCGGATCGGCAATTCCTGTTCATTTATAGAAAGCGCAGTGCCAGATCGATCTTTTACATTTTACTGGGGTAGTCAAAAGCCAAAAGCCAAAAGCCAAAAGCTAATAAAGCTTCTTATGTTGGCTCATTCCGATCATGATATAAGTAATATATTGTTTGCATCACATTCACTTGGGAGACTTTGATGGGGAAATACACTCCTTGAAGTGTTCACATTCACATTCACATCCTACTTCCAATATCTACCATATACCATCGACATCGACAACGACTAGATCACAGTTTCTTCTTGATAATCAACTCTATTCTAGGGAGATTCTCACAATACTCATTGATCTCAGAGAGAGGAGGAAAAAAGAAAGAATATTCTAGACCACCAATCCATCAAACTAGAACGTATCGAAACTGTTCGACAACAACGACAACAACGACAACAACAGAGTTCATCTGATTGCACCATAGAAAGGTATCTCATGAATAGGTATTTGCGTCAATCCAAGCTTTTCTTCACATCCATTTCGTAAGATCACCTGAGATATTGGAAGTCGGCCTTCAGGAAGTCATCACATGATTGGTCTTCATTGATATCGTTTACTGCCAGAATACAGAGTATATCTACTTTTAATGTTGTAGTTACAATCAAGAAAGATACCAAGAGACTTTGACCATCACATCAATCTTTGATATTAAATTGCTATTTGATTCCGGAAAGCTTCAAAGCCTTCAAGTTGTCACCATACATCTACAAAGATGTTTCCAGTAGGGAAGGAGCAAGACGGCCACCAGCCTCGAGGAGGTTTTGGTGATAATGGACTTGAAGATCGTCTTCGAGGTCTCATTCTCAATAATGGCAATGCTAGCACCAATAATCAAAACATGAATTTGCATCCACTTCCTACAGCTGGTGTTGCTAGTGCCCAACTACCACCTCATATGGTCTCAGCCAGCCCGTCGGAGCAACAAGAATATCTCTCCAACATGGCCTCCAGAGCTACAGCATCATCACAGCACATCTCCAGCGACACTGCTCCATTATCCCCACGACCTGGAAAGAAAAGGATGAATCAAGCACAAAGGCGGCAAATGAATGCTCAACTCTCAATTCCAGTTAGCTCGAGACAGCCACAGCACCATCAGCAAACAGGCCCATCACCCCGAAACCACACACCTCACTCTGGACAGCAACAGTCAACACCATCTACACCCCAATACTATAACAACAATCACAGGAATAATCAAAGACCGCAACAAATGCAACAACAAGGACAAATATCCCCACAATCGTCCTTTCAACAAACCAGATCTCCCTACACACCCCAAATGGCATACCATAAGTCTCCTAGGTCAGCTGGATTTTCAAACCAAGGAAGTCCCAATCTCCCATTTCAGAGTTGTGTCTACCCCCAACAACATCAACAACATTCTTGGCAGCACATGAATCAAACAAGCCCCGGATCTAGCTCATTCATACAAAGGCCTCCACCACAAAATCGTCAATTGTATCATCCATGTCCCTCAAATTCTAGTGGACAAGGACGGAGATATTTTGGAGCAGCCACTGAAGAAACGATTGGACAGAGTGCATTCTTGGAGAAACTGGCTGAAGAGTGTGTGCCAAAAATAGCGATTGATATCGATGAAGCAAACAAGAAAGAGCAGTTCCGAGCTCATATTGAACAGATTTGTAAAACAGCAATCACCGAACACGAGCGAGAAGACGGTGGCAACAAAGAATTTGATTCTTCAACTGTCCAATTGAAATGCTATGGAAGTTTAAGCTCTGGCTTTGCAACCAAAGGATCTGATATGGATCTTGCAATTCTAACACCATTCTCGAATCCATCTGCAGAGTCGTCAGAGTCTCAAATACCACGGCTGCTGGAGAAGAGATTGCTCACTCTGGGATACGGTGCACGACTACTCACTAGAACAAGGGTTCCTATCATCAAGCTCTGCGAGAAACCACTTCCAAATCTAATGAAAGATCTACTCGAGGAGCGCAATAAATGGGAGGGCGGTTTGGGTGAAGGTCAAGATGATGATGCGGACGATAAGCACTTAGAAAATCATACGTCAAAGTCTGCTGAGCCAACCCCAACAGAGACACATACGAAAACTAAAACCTTGACTAAAACTATTAGCAATACAAGCCAATCAAACATCAAAGAAGAAGGACAACAAATCGAGAAGAAAGGTATTACCTTGAAGCAAAAGGAGCACCAGAACCTCATCGATTATCACATTTGTGCGAAGCGTGCTTTAAGAAAACATGGCGGGCGCGATCTGTCTGTGAACTCTACCGAGCTTAATTTGAAGGAAGCGAGGATTCTCAATGAAGTTTGTCGTGCTTTTATCCTTGGACTGCATTCTGAGGACCTATCAAAGCGGCTTTCTGATTCACCTTCCATTTCTCCATTGTTTGATCCTTCCGTGCCTTTTGTACAGCGGTCCCTGAATGGAATTTGCACACAAATTGAAGGGGAAAGACTAGCAATGGCATGGGATAAGCGGACTCTATTGGAAGCAACTGATAAACAAGAGTCGGATGCTCTTGCTGTTCTCGAGTCATGGAAAGTCTTACGGAGTAAAACAGGCCCCATCACCGAGTCTGAAATTTACAATAGACAATTGCATACCGCTACAGAGCGATTAAAGAGGATCCATTCTTTACGTTTCGCATATCTCGATCAACTGATGTTTGAGAGTCCAAAGCAATACCTTGCGAGAGTCGAGAAACTCAAGGAAGACCTTGAAGGCAAGGGGTTACCTCAAAACCTCATCCGCCCGCGTAACTTAACAGAAGAAGAAGTTTCCATTCAGTTCGTTACGCATTACATCGATGGTATTCACAATGTTCAAATTCGCGAGGCCTTGCAAAGTATGGAGGGAATAGTGACGCTGAAAGATGTAGCTCGCCGACATCAAATTTTGCAACTAGTGAAAGATTATGAACACGCTCTTGAAGTGAATCTCTACGACGAGAAATCAAAACCTCATATTGAAAGATACATTCCAGTTTTGCGTGATCTAGCTACTAGACAAGTTTTGGTCGGTTCTTCACAAGCAGAATTGGTAGCAGTCATTCGTACTCTCCCTGATCCAACTCAAATCTCACTTAACAAACCTCGAGACCGATATAAGGATCACCTTGAATTTCCTAAGGACAAGGTTGGAATTCAATGTGATATCAACTTCTCAAATCATTTGGCTTTGCATAACACACTTCTTCTCAGACTGTACTCTGTCTGTGACCCAAGAGTCAAGATTGTGGTATTGTTTGTGAAGCATTGGGCCAATATTAGAGGAATCAATACTCCATATCGTGGTACACTTGGAAGTTACGGCTACGTACTAATGGTTTTACACTACCTTATGAATATTGCTCAACCTCCAGTTCTACCCAACCTTCAACACATGAATAAAGAGCCGCCCGCACATCTCTCTCCTGCCGGAAAAGAAGCCCAGACTAATTGTGATGGTCATGATGTGAGGTTTTGGAGAAACGAAGCAGAGATTAGATCTTTAGCAGAACGAAAGATGTTAACGCACAACCATGACTCTGTGGGTATGTTGCTTCGGGGATTTTTTGAATACTTCGCACAGAGTCAACAGATGACAACGGTGCAAGGAAGAGGATTTGAATGGGGTCGTGAAGTTCTGAGTTTACGATCAAATCATGGTATCCTGAGCAAGCACGAGAAAGGATGGGTTGGCGCAAGAACGGTCGTTCAAACCACGCAAATCGCAGCTCCCCCCACACCCACAACACCAGCATTGTCGACTCCCGAAGCCCCGAAAGCTATGAAGGAGAATACTAGTAGTTTGCCCTCCGCGTCAGAAGCAAAACAGCCTCTTAAGACTATGGAAGAAACCAAGGAGGTTCGCCATCGATATCTCTTAGCAATCGAAGATCCATTCGAAATAGAGCACAATATCGCACGTACTGTGACTCATAATGGAATTGTATCAATTCGGGATGAGTTCAGACGTGCATGGGGTATTATCAAATCTCTTGGAACCAAATTCCAATCAAAAGATGGACTTTTAGATCCAGTTCCAGATTCTCCAAACGAGTCCAAACTCGAATTACAGATTCTACTAGATACTATTCATGGATGGGGAAGGAAGTAGTTGCAGATGGTAGCGCCTAAAGTCAATGTGAGATACGGGCTCTCAGGCTATGTCAAAATAAAGGATGGACGGACGGAAAAATTGGAGCACTTGGCAGTGTTGGGGAAGAGATACATTATTATTGTACAATAGAAGAGAAATGGGGATTAGCTCTTGCTGGCGAACGCACCCAATATGCATGATTTGTTGGTGATTTACCTTAGTCTTCCAGTTCCACGTGAAGAATCCAAGCGGATGTGGTCCCGTGCTTTTAGCAGAGATAGTTCGCATTGTTTTGTTTGTTTTTGTAAGTCCCCGCATATTGGAAGCTCCAGATTTTGTCGATATCTTTTGATTTGATTCAACAATACGAAGTGTTGGAAGTACTATACAAGCATGTTTTCGTACCCCCATGTATGACTGCTCGCGCACAAGCGGAGGTTTACCCCAATGGCCCCAATAAAGTTCGGCGAGTCCTTATCTGGGGAAATTTCCCCACGGATATGGAAAGAGTCCCCCCCACAAGTGCAGGTAGTTTCTCCAGGATTACTCCAGAATTACTAGTAGGATCGCTGTAGCATTACTCCAGGATTACTCCAGGATTACTCCAGGATTAATACAATTAATGCGAGGCGAGTATCTCTAGTGGAACGCCACAACAAAGTAAATCAGAAGAAGAATGAATCCGGATTGGTGCAATTATTACTTCAATCATTTCCGTGTGGAAGAAACCCTTGGTAACGGTGTAGAAAATCGTACGGCACAGTAGACCATCTTATAGTCATCAAAGTCCCATGGGGAAAACAATAAGTAGTACATGTACAGTTCGTCCCCTTGATTGAGGTTACACTTGATTGTCAGTTCTATCTCATTAATTGTACCTTTGTACCTTCTTTCTTGCTATAAGTTGCAGAAGAAGTCAATTGATCGAGGACGAATTCCCTTCAATAGTGTCCGTTGATTCATCACAAGAAGAATCAATCAACATTGTGAACGGAAGATAAAATCAAGATGTTCAACACCACTAATAAGAGATGGTACAATTGGTTAGTATCATCATAAATTCATATAGTTGAACAAAAATCTAATTCTTCCTTAGGTACATCTCTATGGTGGCAGCTGCATGCATGGTATTGTACGGTTACGATGCTTCCGTGTTCAATGCTTGTCAAAACTCAAAACATTGGGTTGCATACTTCGATAAGCCCGTGAGTGGCACAATCATCCAACTTGCTAAAAAATAGGGGCTAACATTCTCAAGAGCACATATACCCTCGGTCTCGTCAATACATCTTACAATATCGGCGGTATTGTGTCTGGATTCTTCTTTGGTGGACCAATTGTACGTGGATACTTTTCATTCAACCCAGCGGCGATATGCTAATATAACTATAGGCCGATAGACTCGGACGAAGATGGGGAATGGGCATCGGTTGTTTCTTGACAATTATTGCTACATTCGTCCAATGTTTTGCACCCAGAGGAAACTTGAATGCATTCATCGGAGGTCGTGTCATTATTGGTCTTGGACAGGGAATTGCTTTAAGTATGTAACATCAATCCTTTACGAGATTCCATCTAACAATAGTATAGCTGCTGGACCAGTTTACATCGGAGAACTTGCACCATCCGAAATCCGTGGTAAAATCATGGGGTTCTGGCAATTGTTCTATTCCGTCGGTTCATTTATCGCCTATTGGATTGCCTTCGCCACGGGAAAACACACCGCGGCTCTTGGGGACTGGGATTGGAAAACAATCGTCATCTTCCAAATGATGGTTCCAATCCTCATCTGCGTCCTTCTCCCCTTCATCCCCGAAACCCCTCGTTGGTACATTCAACATGGAAACGTCGAAGGAGCCCGTCATGCCCTTCTTCAAGTCCGCGACACCGAACAAGAAGTCGAAGATGAACTCCTCCAAATCAGAGAAGCGCTCGAATATGAAAAGGAACAAGCGTCTACTAGCTCTTACAAGGCTTTGTGGATGGATAAATCCGTCCGCAAGAGAATGTGGATTGCATTCGTCATCAATGCAGGTCAACAACTTACCGGCCAAGGAAGTCTCAACAGTTATTCCTCAGCTATCTACAAGGGAATCTATAAAGATGCCGAAACTATCAATCTCATCAACGCTATCAACGGTACCTGTGGTATTCTCTTTACTCTCAATGCCGTCTGGACTGTCGATCGCTATGGACGTAAATTCCTCTTCATTATTGGAGGATTTGGAATGGCACTCTGCATGATCGCTTTTGCTGCCGTCGGAATCGCAACACCTGACTCATACTATCTCAGCGGAACAACGAAGACTCTCACAAAAGAACAACCAGTCGGAATCGCACTCACATTCTTACTTTTCTTATTCATCTTCTTCTATAAACCCACTTGGGGAGCAACCACTTGGATTTGGACCTCCGAGATCTTTAGTATGAACGTGAGAGCCCAGGCAGTGGGTATGTGTAGTCAGTGGCAGAACGTGTCGAATTTGATTTTCAATCAATTCTTCCCTGTATTCTTGGCCAAGTGCAGTTTGTAAGTTTCTCCCTCCTTCACTCCGTTTTACTTTCTTTCCGCAAATAACTAACCTCCCCTCTAGCAACACATTCTTCTTCTTCGGCGGTATAAACTGTCTCCTAGCCCTCTTCGTCATCTTCGTCGTGCCGGAAACGAGAAACATCATGCTGGAGGAAATGGACGTGCTCTTCGGAGGCGTCAACCATGTGGAGAAAGGAGGCGCCCAACTTGGTCTCGAGGATGCTCATCATGCGCATGTGCAACATGTGCAGATTGACGGTGCGGATATCGGGGAGCTGGGACATGAAAATGTGGTTATGCATGAGAAGGTTTAGATTCTAATTTCGGAGAGATACTTGTGGGATTGATGCTCATTAGATCGGGAAGAGATGGATTATGTGATGATGTATCGGGGAGTTCAGCGGGTTGTGAACACGTGTGCTATGGACATGCATGTCATGAGGTATTAGTTAATATAGGATAGGATGGGTTATGTCTTGATGCATATAATGAAAAGAGATTTGTCTTTAAGATATTGACGCTCTTTTGTAATTCTGAATGCTGTTCTGGTGGAAACTATACGCGTTAATTAAGAGCCCTTAGATCTGTACGGGGTTAAATCTGGGAATATGGATAAAGGAGGAATTCCTCATAACCCTCCGACAACTTTTTTTCTTTTTGAAAATTTCCTTGAGTCATATGATTACATACATCGTACCAATAAATATATACATACGGTCTGATATAGACAGGGAAAACATACGGCACTTTTCAGTATACAAAACCTTCCGTAAATCTTCTGCATAATGATTTCCTCGTAGGCTCTAGAATAGTGATGTTTAATCTCTAATTCTTGAATCAAAGTGTATGTCATTTCATTTATTCATACATCGGAATCAACTAATGACTTGACGTTTCAATCGAGCTGTCTCTAGCAAGTATCTTGGTACCAAAGATCTCCAGATGTGGATAGCTCAAACGTGAAGATCGATATTTGATGTTTGAATTATTTACCCCTCTCAGGTTTCACAAAACTCAAGTCATCGGGATTTTTCTCTTTTGTTTAAATTAATCGTGATTTCGCTATTACTTCTCAATATCAATATCAATCATCAGCGATTTCCCAAGGAACAAACCAGCCCAGCGCACATCAATCCCCGCCAACTAAAAGATCCGGATTCAAAAGAGTATCCAACTCCACAAAGCTGAAATCTGCAGGCACAGTACCCGAATCCCCATTCCCCGTCGCGTAGACCCCAAGCATCATTCCCGTAAACGCCGCGCCGATGGGCGGATCGGCCGTTATCTCATCGACGATCGTTTCGCCCATCCATTTTATGGACTTCTCGCTTGCTTCTTCGCATGGTTTGAATCCTAATTTATAGCCTACGTTTGTACACCAGATGTACAGTGTTACGTCACCTTTGGTTTGGAGCTCGCTGATGCTATGGTCCTTGGGTTGTCCGTTGATGAAGATTTGACTGATTGTTTGTCTGCGGGATTCGTGGGGACTGCCTTTGATTGCAATACTGGCATGGGTTAAGTGGTTCCAGTATACTACGGTGCCTGCTTCCATGTGGGTAGAACTTGGGCTGAAGGAGAGTCGGGTGGACCAAACTCCCACGCGAGATGTTTGTTTGCGGAAAAAAAGGGTAGGACAAGCTGGACTACCAAGTGTGTATGGACTTCCGAATAGACGTAAGCCGGATGGGTCGTTTGTTATTTTGAAGTCTTGTTTCTGGGGAGTATCTAAGGCAATAATTAGTATGTTCGTCTGAGGATTGGCGTTTAAGTTTTGTTTCTTGCTGAGAATTATACGAGGCGAGCTTACTCTTTCGATACCAACCAAGTTGTAATTCCGGACTCGTAAAGTCATCACGCCACTTGGTAGGTTGTTGTATTTGATACAATCCCGGACCTTCCCCTTGAAGTGTAATCTTTTTGCCGTCATTTACAACTGGCCAGTCGTTCTCCCATTTCATAGGTACGAGAAAAGTTTCTCTTCCTGTAGTTCTACATTAGCCGATATACTCCCAGAGAGCTACTCTTTTAATCTGACCGAAGACAGAAGATTTCCAGCCGCCAGGTATTTTGTCATAACCACGTGGAGAGTTTGAGAAAGACTTGACTCCATCAGGTAGTAGTATAGGCCTACATGCAAGCATAACAGCCCACCAATGTCCTTCTTTGTCCTCAACAATATCAATATGGCCTGTATTAACCACTTCATCGCCTTCAGCCCCGATTTTCCATAACGGAGCATCGATGATTTCCCATGGTCCAAAGGGTCCAGTTGATGATCGTGATACCCATTCACAATGGCCCGATTCAGTGCCGCCCTCAGCTGTGAAGAGATAGTAGAACTTCCCTCGTTTGAATATATGGGATCCTTCTGCAATACCAGATGGAGAAGAGCGAATTACCTGGGGAATAGACGTAGAAGCTCCGGTGGAAAGATCAATAGTAGTGATGTGGATGGCAAAGTCTTTGAGAGATTTTTCAATTGTACGCTCATGTTTGCGTCTGGTGGTTGATAAATAGACTTTTCCGTCATCGTCAAAAAACAGCTTTCATAATGGTCAGCCTTCAAAGCATCTTTCTTTCCCATCCGGGTGACGGGAACCAATATTTAAGCTCAACAGGGCCACTTACATCCTGATCAAACCCCACTTCATCAAACCAGACTGGTTCACTCCATTCACCCCCAAAAACATCTTCCGCCTTACATTTAACATAAAATCCTCTTGGCCACACCCTCTGATCTTCTTGTGGTCTATACCTTTCAAAACAGGCAGCTGTGATATAAAACCAGCCATCATGTTCCCTGATAGTTGGAGCCCATATCCCACCTCCAGGTTCGGGAGTCCGAATATCAAGCTGGGAACGACGGGTTAGAGCATGGGATATAAGTTTCCATGATATCAGATCAGTGCTGTGATATATGGGAATCCCGGGAAAGTATTCAAATGAAGATGTGATGAGGAAGTAATTATCGCCAGAGCGGATAATGGAGGGGTCTGGATGACTGCCCGGGAGAATGGGATTGGTGTAAGTATTGGGTTGTGTCATGATGGGCTCGGAATATGGGGGAGGAACTTCAAGTCATCGACGAGGCTCAACTTTGAGGCGTGAGGATGTACTTTTAGGTTAGGTGATTTTTGGACAAGTGCGTACATTCTAGTACTAGTACCAACGTATGAGCATGCGGCCGCATGTATTGGATGGAAAGTAATATAATTGGTGGATACTAATTCTCCCCACCTCAACTAGCGTAGGAGTTGACGGCTGGAGCGTGCATTAGTTCCCGTGATGGTCCAAGTCTGTAAGTAAGCTTCATCAATCTTACAGCAAACAGTTATTAGTAAGTCAAGACAATTCTGTAAAATTCCTACAGCAATTAATTTGACATCATTCCTTCCCATGTTGGAGGCATCAAGTGCTTTTGAAATTCCAATGTGATTCCTCAATCTTCAGGTGAAACTTTAGAACACGCCATTATCGACATGTGTGTTGATCTCTTGGTGTGTCAAGAGCTGTTTTTCTTCAATATTAGCCTGTATACTTTGGCAATCTTCAATCTAGGCTGATATAATTATCTTCTCTTTCTGGGTGGAGCTTAGATTAAAACGATTGTAGATCTACCTGGTTATACTGCAGCAGTGGCCGACATGGAGATCATGACTCCTCTCTCGGTAGAGTTGAAGTCCGAATTGCATGTCTTCTACTCTCCGAGTTGTGTCTAGATGGAAGGTGCTTGAGATATTTGAAAGACATTTCTGGCTTTCCTCATTCCCATTTTCTCGTTGTACTTCATCCATACTTCTCTCATGTTCAAAATTGAACACACGTAAAAATGCATTTCAATTCCTGTTCCTACAATCTTCTCTCTGTTCTTTTGCTTTCGTCATTTCCCAATCTTTCTTCCTGTGCCGAAATCGTATCCTCGGCTCTTTCACGCCCAGAAATTATTGTTGCTCCCTTCCAACCTGCCAAACCCCACTTGGCAACTACCGCACTATCTACTCCCCGAAATCGCATTTGCCATGTCTCCTCCTTGGGCTCTGGCCGCGATGATTCACCCGCCTTACTCGCCGCTATCAAATCCTGCAACAACGGCGGAGTTGTCCAACTAAATGAAACCCTCTACACAATCTCCACCGCTCTAGATATTAAATCTCTCCAATCCATCGACTTCAATATCTCAGGCACCATTCAATTCTCCTCTAACATAACATACTGGACAGCTCATAGTTTTAAATATGCTTTCCAAAATAGTAGTGCCTTTTGGCAATGGAGTGGAAGTGATATAAACTGGTATGGAGGAGGAACTATTGAGGGGAACGGGCAACCATGGTGGGATGCTTTTGCCAAAGATAGCACTCTTGGGCGACCAATCTTGTTTGTCATGAATGGAGTGACAGGAGGGAGTATGAGCGGGTTGAAGATGAAAAGTCCACCGAATTGGTTTAATCTCATCACGTCTAGTCAGGATGTGCTCGTCAGTGGGATGACTTTGACGGCAGTGACGAGCAACTCTAATCCGGTCAAGAATTCTGGTGAGTTTCCTCATGTTCCTTGCCCTATTCCATTCATTCTTGGTAGATAAATAGGGCTAACGAATGGTCGAAGATGGCTGGGACACTTACCTCTCTTCCCATATCACAATCCAAAACTCAACAATCCTAAACACCGACGACTGCGTATCCTTCAAACCCAATAGCAGCTCCATTCTCGTCCAAAACCTGGCCTGCACCGGTTCTCACGGCATATCCGTCGGCAGTTTAGGACAATACGTTGGAGTGACTGATATCGTTGAAGACATCTACATCTACAACAATACACTAAGTAAAGCCAGTGATGCGGCGAGAATCAAGGTCTGGGCAGGTGCAGTACCAAATTCGGATGGAAGTCTACCTTATGGAGCAGGTGGAGGTAATGGCGTGGTGAGGAATATTACATATGACAAAATGACGGTTTCTAGTGTTGATTGTAGGTTTTCTATTATTTTGTTAGAGGTTGGGTTACTTCCTTTACTAATTGGGATATGGTAGACTCGATTGAACTCACTTCTTGCTATATGCAAACTACTGCAAATTGCAACGCTCATCCTGTGAGTAATTTGCCTATCACCCTCATTGTCTTATACGAAGTATAAAAACAGCTAGCTGACCGTCCTACCAGACGAAAATGACAATACAAGACGTAGTATTCAAAAACTTTGTCGGTGTCGCAAGTACAAAACATGACCCCAAAGTCGGAACTTTGGTGTGCAGCAGTGCTGCTGTAAGTACATTTCTCTTGTCTCGAGTCACATAACTTGTCCCAAGGAGTATAACCCACTTGTCAGTTACTCTTGACTAACAAATATAAAGTCATGCATAAATATCTCAGCTCAAAATATCAACATCACAACGCCGAGCAAGAAAACTGCAACGTGGACTTGTACGAATGTGGATAAGAGTTTGTTGGGTATCAATTGTGTTTAAGGGGGATTTGATTAGTTCTGTAAGATGAAAAGAAATGCAGCACAGAGTATACTGGTTGTTTAGTAGTGATTGGTGGACGTGTTGTTCATGACTGAAATATGTTTTTCGGTATGATTCTATTGCGAGATAAGGAGATCAATAGCAATAAATCAAATCAGACACAACTTTGACTGAGTGATAATATGAAAGACATATGTCGAAATAGGTAATTTAATAGAAACTGTGAGAGATAGAAAATCATATAACAGGCTCATTTGACTCCGTGAACCTTGAAGTCATTCCAGGATCGAAGACATTGTACCATCTAAAAGATCACCGGGAGTCAATCATTTGTGTTTGCATGTTAAATGGAACTAAGAAAGCGGTGACCCCCAGCACAGCGGCAGAAAAGAAAGCATGCATTTTACCCCTCCAAGACAATTTTGAAGAAATTCGTCACAGGTATCACTAAAAGCACTCGAAAAAGTATCAATATGCCGACTGAATTAGAAGAAGTAGAACTCACCTATTCCTTCATTCATAATATGCTAACTAGTATTATAGCTCGTCGATTTTATATCGCATGGAAACACTCAAGTGCGAACGATCGGTATGTTCAAGATGTTTGAATCAGCCGCTCAAACTTTGACTGATATGCGCCATTACAGCCGTCGAGAATTTGATTCCATATTCGTTATCGCAGCCTTCAATATTCAAGACGAATGAGCTTCTGCCAGTAAAGGACTTAAAATTACTGGTCCGCGATTATAAAGTACAACCGAAACCTCGCAAATATCATCATAAGTAGAGGCGCGACTGACGCCTGTACAGCAAATAGCCAAAGATGCCATGACAATTCTTATAAATCTTTCGACAGACAAGGAGGTTTTGGAATATCTTGCGAGTGATAAGGAGTTCATCAATACTCTATTCAACAAATTAACAGTACGTCAGTCTCATTCCGTGATCTTCAAATCGACAATATCTAACAGTTCTTCACCTCTAGAACCCCGCAGAACCAAATGCAAATCTCATTGCTATGCTATTCGCAAATCTTGCAAAATGGGACGACCTGAAGCAGATTATTAACCTTGAACGTCCTGCGCCGAAAGAATTAACCTCGAATAATCGCGCGATCGATCAACTGATGGATCTTTTTGTGAAGGGTGCAGATGGGACATACAATAAAGATGCAGATTATGATTACCTCGCATATTTGTTCGCAGATCTAGCCAAGCACGAAGAAGGACGAAAGTACTTCCTAACAAAACAAGAATACGATGGGGTTGTACCTCTGACAAAAATGACGGTCTTCACCGAACACAAATCAGACATTCGCCGAAAAGGAGTCGCATCAACGATAAAAAATGTTGCTTTCGAAATCGATCCACATCCTTCATTTCTGTCAGAGGATGAGATCAATATACTACCATATCTACTGCTACCTATTATGGGAAATGAGGAATTCGATGAAGAGGAAACAATGGCAATGTTACCAGATCTACAATTATTACCACCAGATAAGGAGAGGGATAGTGATCCCGTTATCATGCAAACACATGTGGAAACATTGATGTTACTCACAACCACAAGAGAAGGAAGAGACCTCATGAGAGAAATCAAGGTTTACCCAATCATAAGGGAATTGCATTTGAAGGTGGATCACGATGAAATGAGAGAGGCCTGTGAGAGACTGGTACAGGTTTTGATGCGAGATGAGGAAGGGGAGGAGAAAGTGGACGCAGGCATGAAAACTTTGGCCAGAAGATCCGACAAACCTTCATCCTCACCAAAACCATTCTCCTCGCAGTCAAATGGTATCGCAGGAAGTTGGGCATCACAGGATGCAGAAGATCCGGCATCAGATTCGGATGATGATAAAATAGTAGAAGTATAGATTTAAAATACTGAATGTAAAAAAGTTCATATCCTCACACTTATGCCAATGTCATTTCACATCTCATCCGTATACACCCAACAACCTTCGCCGCACAATACAATCCCCCTAAACCATCCTCTCAACTCAAACTAAAACTATTACTAACCGCCGTGAAAGGACTAATCTTGCCCAAAATACTCTTCGAATCCCCGTTATACCTAACCCTATAAGTACCCGCCTTGGTTCCATCCCCAGTCCCCGTCTCCCAACTCACGACCACACTACTAGTCCCCGTCAACCCATTAAGTCTCGTCCAAGTATACACCAAAAACCAATCCTTATCATCTCTCACCGTCGTCCAATTCCCATTCGAACCCAGCTGTTCCACCGCTGTAAACGTACCTTCCAATCGTAGATTATTGCGCGGATTAGCTCCTACAAATGTCGTGTTTACTACCGATCCGATCTTGTAGGATGCAGACGTCTGGACAGATACGCTGCCAAATGATCCGCTATCATATGCTACGCCCGTTATAAAACTCAAGCTCGAATTGGCGTTATTTGGGGGACTGGGTCCCGGGGCGGGCTGGCTGGTATTGGTGGCGGAGAGATATCCGATGGCGGAGGTGGTGAGATGGATGTAAGCGTCTAGTTCATGTTGGCCGAATAAGGTGGAAGCACCTTCGTAGCGTTGGATGGAATATTCTTCGGGGGTGGAGAGATAGTGTGCGTATGTGTTTGCGGGACCGCCGAGGACTACTTTGGGCGTGGCGGTGGTGATTTTGGAAGAGATGGCTGCGGCGGAGATGGCGGATTTCCAGCGGCGTCCGGACATGGTGGTTGCTTCGGAGGGGGAGATGATCATTATCAGTTGTCCGACGCGCAGGAGTTGCACATCAACTTGGGAGAGTTAGCGGGGTAAGGTGAATTTGATGGGGTGAGGGAGATGGGGGTAAGATGATGATCTGAAATATGTGTTGAGAATGGTTAAGAAATAACGTACCGATATTGGGAGACCAAGCATAAGGACTTGACATCTCACCCACATCCAGAAGAACAGGCTTGGGGTATTGACAAGCAACCTGAACATAATTAACACTAGATTCATAACAACAAATGCCCTTGAAACTGAGAACATACCTGTTGAGCAGTTGGCACTCGAAGAAGACCAGGCACCAGACCCCAAAGAGGATTTGAGGGCGCACCCGGATCGTTTTGTGTAAAGTCGAAGGCTCCCGGTCCATCAGTTGTACCAGCCGCAAATGAATATCCTAATGCTGCGGGACATGTTTGGACGATCGATCCATTTGCGAGGGGGAAGTCATAAAATTGCATATCTTGGAAGAAATGGAATGATTTGACACTCCCTCCGACGATGGGTGTACCGACCGAATCCAATTTGTTCTTCACAAATCAGAACTTGATCGAATTAATCTCAACAGAGGGGAGAAAAATACTTACGTAAAGAGCTTGAGCTCCAGTAAATTGTCTCTGTCCAATGATATAACAACTCGTAGTTCCCAAATCCAATGCTTGGAAAGCTGGGCCTCTACCATGACATGTCTGAGAAATACCAGCACAAGTACTGTTGTTTAGAGTACATTGTTGACCAGAGCCATCATCACACCAGGCGCCAAGAACATTTGGTGAGGTGTCTCCAACGCTTGATTGTGAAAAACCCGCGACGAAACCTGGAGCGGCTTTAGGGTCTGTCAAGGCGGCTTTCTCGAATAGATAAGCTGCCACTCCTTTGTTGTCACCTAAAGTTATAGTTAGTGGATATTTACCTGAGAAGGTTGTCTGCATAACTAACCAGTGACGTGTGTGTTATTTTCTAACATAGAGGTACCGTGAACACTGAACCATGTCAAAACACCAATATTCAATCCATCTGAAGCCCGTTGGAATCGAAGCATACTCAATGTCTTGTCGACATTATCTGTATATAATGCCCTTTCCGCTGCAGGGTTGGCAAGATATGCATAGAGACTTCGATTGATATTTGCATCTGTGATGGTTGTATCCCCAGTAGTTAGATAACCAGTAGTGAGAGAATCATGGGCCCTTTTAATCGAGAGAACAGCGTCATCAACAATTGCTTGGTAACTTTGCTTATCGAAACCCAATGAAGTGATTTGTGGCAAAAGATAATTGTAGTATGCTCCAGGACCAGAATGTTGATGTGTTCCCGTGACGGCAATATTGTTTTGCCCATAGATTGAATATGCTGACCCAAGAGCGGCTAGTCCTTGAAGGATTCCATATCTGATTGCAGTATCTCCAGATGCTGTGTCGAGAACTATATAGACAAATCTGTTGGCAGGGTTGCTTACATCTCCGACAATGAAAGCTCGGGAGTAGATTCGTTGACGCAGCCCGGTTCCGACTTGCGGGAGACTAGCATATCCCATGAAGTTTATTTCAACAACAGGACTATTGAGGGACATCAGTAAAACAGGAAGTGTTAGGGAACGAACTTGGGCCTTACCCAGTGATATCGGCCTTGCCGACTCCGATGAGATATGGATCACCTGTTGCTCGAGTTTCGTGATCATGTTCATCGGCCCAGTCAGAATTTGTATTGGAAGACTCATTTTTGGCCTGAATGTCCTCAATCTTTGCAAATCCCACAACTAATGCGGTAAATGCAGTGAATAAAACAAACCCAGCCAATGCCAAGAACATTGCACTTGCTAGAGACCTTTTGCGAGGTATTTCTGGTCGCTCGTCCTCCAACTTTTCGTCCGCCGGGACCTGAGAATATTCAAACCTCGACATGATCGATAACGATGGAGCGAAAGTGCAGCAAGAATAGAAAAGCAAGTAAGAAGACGGCAGCAGGTAGATAATAAGTTACCCAAAAATAACCTTCAGATTGGTGTGGCTCGAGTGGTATCATAGTTACACGTGCCTAGTGGTCGCAACGGGTGGGTTTCGTATAAATATTCGAATACCTGTCCCCAAGCCACTATTAATGGGGGACCAATTAGAGGCCCCAATACCCGTCTATTAAAAATAGTTAAAAATCCCTATTAATATCTACAAGTAACTACAGATACCTATTTATTATATATTTAAAATTGAAGTTATTTAGAACTTCTATAACTTTCGTATTTTTAATTTGATTTGAAGGATTTTAGTATATTTGAAAAGCTAAGAGTTAGAAATATTGAAATTATTGAAAATAAAATATAAGGGTATAGTTCTAATTTATAAATTCGAAATTGAAGGTTTTGAAATTAATCAGATTTTAATCCTTGTATTTTATTTTGTTAAAAATTCGAATATATTGAATAGAAAAGTTGAAAATAAATAAATAGTATTTGCAATTTGTATATATTTTCTATACAAAAATTAAACAAAATATAAGGTTTTAGTTTTCAATATTTTTATTTTTTATTAGAAAAGATCAATAGGATATAATAAGGATTATTAACGAAAATCTCTATTATATATATACTTTAACTATTTAATTTATAAAAATAAGGCCCTAATACCTATAGCCAGTTATTAATTGATGGGGTGTCACGGCGCCAACTACATGTTCTGTAGTTGCCTTCGTGCCTCAGGCACAGACCACTAGCGTGTCCTACTTCCTATAAGTAGGACCTCTCTCTTCCATAGCTCTTCTACCCTTATGGTACAATATAAGTCTTTACCCGTACCCTGACATGGGGATAGCTTTTTCTATCCCTATAGCTATTCGTAACTGCGGATATCTGTAACCAGCCGTACTATCTAAGCCACCCGTTGCGACCACTGCACGTACCATCTATTGACCTTGCAGGAAATAATTTGATTGAAGATGATGGCGGACGTTTAGGCCGATGAGGCATTCGCGTATAGTAGTTTTCAACCATGATAGCATCGCTTGCAACTCAATGTAACGAGGGGTTCGGTGATCAGTTTCTTCTTCAGTAGCATCACCCGATCATATCCCCTGACAAGCCATTGTACAACCTATAGTCGCACTCGAAGCCGGGGAAGACAATCAAACATGCTACTGCATCAATAATGCCTGTCCAATAGATAATGCGGGGGATAAAGCATTCATGGTTTATTTCGGTTCTTCTTGGAAGGGGAGCTCGGGGAATCTCTGATCTTGATAATAGACTTTTGAATTTGGCAGGTCGTTGATTTAAACCCCTGACCGGCTGCAACCATATAGACTTCTTGGCATCCCTGTATCGCGACTTGCATACGCTTGATTGATACCAGTATCTCTTGCCAAGGGATTCTCCATCTGCGAGAATGGGGGAGTTGTTAGGCTGAACGCGAGGAAGCCATTTCTGCAACTTATTTGTACAATTGCGTAGCTATAGCGTAATAGAGCAGAAGTGATAGAACCTCGAAATAAATGTACTGCAATTTATGCGACCTTTATTGGCACTTTGGATCTCTCAAAACAGTTTGATATATCAAAGCGTGAGTTTCACGTGAGCTAAAGTTACCCAACTCTGGGAAAGTATTTAGTGGCGTCCTAATGTCGAGATATAACTGTGAGATTGTATGGAGTAACATTGTTACTTAAATTCAGAATCATATCATAAATTGCAAGTACCAAGTATTGGAAGAAGTAGATAAGGATCAAATTGATTCCTAGATAGAGGTAGCTGGAGTGCATGGTGGTGCATGTGAGTCTGTTAAACCTCGGCTGCTAATTTATCTCAAATTTATCTCGTGACCTCCACTGACAGACATTCTTGAGCCTGTTGTTATCAACTCCTCCAATTTCCTACTAGAAACACACCTTACACACAAAGTACGTACACTCACACCCCGTGGAATGTTAAGAACTGTTCTTCAACAAACAGTTCAAGCCTTTGTTCAAAACATCTGGACTGTCCACAATTAAGTCGAAAGGCTTATGGCGATGATCCCTCTTCATGGGACGCACAAGTTTAGCCCAAAATATCTTTGGTACTGATCATACAAAAGCGGTCGAGTCGCCATTCAAATTCCGCGCAGCTTCAGCTCGAGGTGCCACAAAGCTTTGCTTTCCCATCGAGTAGTAAATAACGGATACGTGTTAGATCGAGGCTTCAACGCTATCCAAGGAAGTGTGGTAAAGAAAGCAGATCTGGAAACAATAGCCTCTCCATGTAGCGGCCAAATCACACGCTGGGATGCTGCGTTTGTTCTTCAACCATGGTGCCTCAAAGAAATCAAAGGATCGCTTTAACTATACTCTTTTGAATTTGCAGAATGGAAGAAGTTGGAAAAACCTCCGTAGATCTGGAAGAAGGTTAGCAAAAGGACAAGTGTAAAGATGCTAAAATTAAGGTCGAAGAATAATCCCACAAAATTCTGGGGCTTACTACACATTCCATGCCGATTATGCCACTACATCTCTGATCATCAGAACGTCTATGTACGCAATGGCGAGTATCAATTTGAGATGGGTGCATAATTACAAGATTCGATCCTGGAAAATGGCTTCAGTGATTGTCTAAATTTTTGCAGAGTAAGTTTGATAGTTAAAAGGTGAATTGACCGCACGCTCGAGACTTGTCAACAAACTTGGAACGTCTGATATTTACATCAATAACGCATTATTTTAATGGCATTCCCTGCCGGTGAAGTCCCAGTGTCACTTTGTTCTTAGGAACTCCCACCGCTGCCAGAGCAAGGCTATCAAAGTTCAAGTTTCTTTACGTTTGCCAATATTGCAAGATGCTATTGTGTCTTTATCATGGTTGGTACCAGGGATGCATTGGTTAGTATGCGAGACGTAAAGTTTTAGTCTCTTGGGGTTCTGGAAATGAATTAGTGAGTAATTTCTAGAACAATGTTCTTTTCAAAGATCGTCTTTTTCAGTGATGTTCATATTGTTCATCACCCGTCGCTTAACGAACAATACTAAAGGGGAAGCACCCAAATTAATCCTTGACTCAAAGCGTTGTAGGTTTGATTACTAATTCCTAGTTTGAGAGTATGGCAGTTGCAATTTAGCTCGATGTCCACTATTCATGCTGCACAAATTTCTCTAATGTTTTCAATACCATCTGCCATACGCAAAATTCGTTTCAATGACAATATTGAAGGGTAAACGCTCGAAGAGTCACAAGCAACGTGGCCACCCCACTTCTAACTCACGCATTCGACTGGCAGATGATGATCAAGATTCATCTATTGAATTGCAAAATGCCGATAACTACCTAACCAATGAAGAAATCAAATCATCTTTCAAATCCTTGTTTACATTCACGACAAAAAAGCACATAGCTAACATAGTTCCGTGTATAATATTCGCAATTATTAGCGGAGTTCTGAAACCTATATCAGCAATATTTTATGGAAATATCTTTGGTTCCATTACGAATTCTGGGACTGGTGTTCTTACAGCAGAAGAGGCGTTGAGTCAAGTCTCAAAATGGTGTATAGCTATAACCATACTCGGAGGCGCCGTATGGTTGTTTGAAGGCCTATTTCTGTGCTCGTGGATGGTGTTTGGAGAACTCCAAGCTAGAAGCGTGCGCGAGAAAATGTTTGCTGGCATGTTGGAGAAGGACTTGGAATGGTTCGATCTACGTAAAGATGGTATTGGATCATTATTAATTCGAATTGAAACGTACGTGTAATCTATTGGGCGCCGAAAAACAAACAATACTGATCTAACAACAGCCAAATTCGAGAGCTCCAGTTATCCACATCCCAACCTCTTGGATTCCTTTTGTTTGAGACTGCCAGCGCATGTGCAGCTCTTGGGACTGCCTTCTTTTACTCTTGGAATCTGACTCTAGTCATTATAGCGACATTTCCGTTCGCCGGTGGAGTACTATATCTAATCTCTAGAAACATGGGTCCTGCCATCGAGGCCCAGAAAAGAGAGCTTTCACAAGCTTCGAAATTCACAAATACAGCTATTACAGCCATTGATACTGTCAAAGCATTCAACGGACAAGATCAGGAAGTTTGGCAATATTTCTTAGCAATCAAAAGATCAACGTTTCATTACATGATTCAAGCTAGGTCAAACGCATTTCAGTTTGGAATTACGAAGTTTGTCATGGTGGCCATTTTTGTTCAGGGCTTTGGGTATGGTCTCACATTAGTTGATCATGGACTAGATGCCGGAAAAGTTCTTACGACTTTCTATGCTTGCTTGACTGGGATGATGGCTATAGAAGTTGTTTTACCACAGTGGCTTGTCTTGGCAAAAGGAATGTCAGCTGGAGCGACTCTCAAGTCTATCATGGATCAAGTGGATCGAGGAGGAATCGCAAGGGAAACCGAAGAATTAATAAAACCCGGAATCTGTAATGGTGATATAGAAGTCAACGATGTGAGTAAAGATAGTCACAACAAACCGTCAAAGGCTAATCAAAGTCAGGTTACATTTGCATATACTTCCAATCAACAACAAAATGTTCTTACCAAAACAACATTCTTCTTTCCTGCAGGTGAAACTACTTTTGTAGTTGGTAAAAGTGGTTCCGGAAAGAGTACATTAGGAAATTTATTACTAAAATTCTATGAGCCACAGGAAGGGAGTATCTTGATAGATGGCCAACGTATACAGGATCTCGACACTGATTGGCTGAGACACAACATCACTCTCGTTCTACAGCAAAGTGTGGTATTTAACGAGACGGTTAGGAAGAACATAGAACTTGGCAAAGAAGGAATAACTAATGAAGCTGATATCATCAATGCTTGTACCGCAGCCAGTCTAGAACAAGTCATTGCTGATCTCCCTGATGGACTCGATACTATGATCGGCTCTAAGGAGAGACAATTAAGCGGTGGGCAGAAACAACGTGTTGCATTGGCTAGAGCTAGATTCCGAGATGCACCAATCTTGATTCTCGACGAAGGAACCAGCGCTCTTGACCTTACTAACCGACTCAAAATCATGGATAATATTCGAGGATGGAGGAAAGGGAAAACGACAATCATTGTGACGCATGATATCTCACAGATATTAGATGATGACTATGTATACGTTATGGAACAAAGTAGGGTTGTTCAAGAAGGATATCGTAGAAAACTTTCTGCGAAAGCGAATGGTACTTTCGCTACATTCTCGCCACTCCCGGAACCGCCTGCGGAACAACCCATATGCTTGCCTAACAATAGAAGAAACTCAGATCCTGAAACACCATTAAATGGAAGCTTTGAAGAATTTGTTCAAGAACTGACACCTCGTTTCTATACCAAGTCTACACACTATAATCCAAATGCAGCAAATCGTAGGTCCTTGGATATATCAAATAGACGATTATCTCTTGGATATGCTTCAATAGCCTATGCCAATGACATACAATCAGATGGCATTTGGACATCGAGAATTGATGATTCACGTTCAAGGTTTGATGATTTTCAAAAACCTACCTCACAATTTCAGGATTTCCAAGCGTTGGATAATAGGTCGTCTATATATTCTACCGGGCCGCCAAGATATCAAGAGGCCGGATTTCAGACGATCCCAGAGCATTCCACAGGCGAACTCAATTTTAATAGACAATCTATAATCCAGCATAGCTTGAAATCAACCAAGACGAATCAGGACTCTAAAATTGCGCCCGTGGATTCTTCGTTTGAATGCTCAGATGACTCCATCGACAATGCGGACGAGACTAAAGGAAACAGCGAAACGGGCCATCTCAAACCTGATTCCCTAACCAAGATCTTAAAGACTGTTTGGCCTATGCTTAATAAGAGGGAACGTATGGTCCTCTTGGGTGCATTTGCTGCGGCATTCATTGTGGCAGTATCAACCCCAGCCTTTGCCATAATATATACCAAACTTCTCGACACTTTTCACCAAAAGGAACACAGAAACTCGAATGCTTTAAAATGGTCACTTATTCTACTCGGAATCGCGATCATTGATGGCTCAGCATGTTTCTTTTCTCATTATGCTCTAGAACGTGCCGGACAAGCTTGGGTGACTGCCCTACGTGTAGAGGCATTAAAAAGAATTCTCGCACAACCAAAGCCCTGGTTCGAAGAATCCAGAAATTCTGCTAGTCGGTTGAACGAAGTCTTGGATAGAAACTCTGAGGAAATGCGAAATCTCGTTGGCCGCTTTGCTGGTATTGTATTCACAGCATTCTTTATGCTCTTGATATCAATTATATGGGCTTTCGTGAATACCTGGAAACTCACATTAGTCTCAATGGCAACCGGACCAGATATATATGCTGTCACTAAAACATTCAATCGCGTGAGTGGAAAATGGGAAAACAAATGCAACTATGCATCTGAAATCACCACCAGCATATTTGCTGAGACTTTCTCCAATATCAAAGTTGTTCGGGCTTTTACTTTGGAATCGTATTTTGAAACCAAACACAACAAAGCTACACAAGAATCATATAAAGTTGGAGTGGTTCGAGCAAATTACTCAGGATTACTTTGGGGATTGTCAGACGCGATGTCATTCTTCATCACTGCAACCATCTTCTATTATGCCACTGTTCTCATTACCAAAAGGGAGATTAGTATCGCGACAGCACTACAGACTGTTAATCTTCTGCTATTCGGTATCTCCAATAGTACGAACATGCTGGCCATGATACCACAAATTAATTCTTCTCGCGTTACAGCTACGCATATGCTTGAATTGGCCAATCTCGATTCATCCTCCTCCCACGAAAATAGAGGAACTGAGCGACTTCCGACAATCTTTCCTGTCAAATTCAACCGGCTCTCATTCACATATCCCGCTCGTCCCGAAACACGAACCCTATCATGTATTTCTTTTTCCCTACGTCCCAACTCAACAACTGCCCTTGTCGGACCATCCGGCTCTGGGAAATCCACAATTGCTGCTCTGCTCATTGGTCTTTATCCACCGGACGCTTCAACACCTTCACCATTAACATTCAATCGCGTTTCTATAACCGACTGTCATATTCCATCTCTCCGAGCCTCTATCTCACTCGTCCCACAAACACCAATTCTGTTTCCTGCCACTATTCTCCATAATATCATCTATGGTCTCCCAGAATACTCTTCCTGTGCTAACCTTCTGTCTGCCATTGCAGCCGCCAAAGATGCCGGGATCCATGAATTTATCATCTCGCTTCCGCAAAACTATAATACGATGGTAGGGGATGGAGGGCAAGAGTTGTCGGGAGGACAAGCCCAGATAATTGTGATCTCGAGAGCGCTGGTCAGAAGACCCAAGCTATTGATATTAGATGAAGCGACAAGTGGACTAGATGGTGGTAGTGCAGAGGTGATAAGAGAGACTGTACAGAAATTGAAGAACAAACTAGGAATGGCCACGCTGGTTATTAGCCATACTGTTGGAATGATGAAGATGGCAGGACGAATTGTGGTGATGGAAGAGGGAAAGATAGTTGAAAGTGGTGGCTTTGATGAGTTGAAGAATAGAGTTGGCGGGAAGTTTGGTGCGTTGATTGGGGATGGTTCGAGGGATAACGTGATGGTGAAGGGCGAGAGTGATATTGGAGAGGGCAGTAGCAACGCTCAAGATGATGCTGATCCGGCTACTAAGTCGAGAAACAGGATCCCTGGGTACGATGAGGCAGAGTTGCAAAGTAGAAGGGATGCGCCAATCCAAGATGCAAGAAGGAGAGATACTTGGCTGCGACCAAATAAGCATTAAGATGTCACATCACTCATTACTGACATTAAAGCTCCTAAACTTGACAGATCTAAAGTCAAAATTTGTATTTATACTTCCGTCTTCTTTTGCGCTAAGATTATTTGTAGCATATATGCTGCAACTCGTCCATAAAAAACAAAGAAAAACATAGATTAGGCAGAATCAAGAGATGTACATTTGCTTTAATGGGAATGTTCGTGCCTGCTATGTATCTGATCAATATCACTCTTACGCTGTGCAAGCATTATTGTTGGAGAGACGTGTATAAACATCAATTCCAGTATGTACATCACGGGTAGAAATAGCTGCGTGAATGATAGAAACGCGGGGTGGTTTGACTTTAATATGACAGATACTACTCTATGATAATCTTGCATTGGAAATGATAGACGTGAGGAAACATACCAAGGAAACATGCTGGTGAGAGAAATATAGCTTGAAGTCTCGAAATGATATGATGATTCACAGCAGGCAGTAGTATTGATAAGTTGTTGCCAGTGGTCGCAACGGGTGGCTTGGGTAGTACAGCTGGCTACAGGTACCCGCGGTTATAGCTAGCTATAGGGATAGAAAAAGCTATCCTTACTAATCAACAGCTGGCTATAGATATTAGGATCTTAGTTTTGTAGATTAGATAGCCAAAGTATATATATATATATATGACAGGGATTTTTATTAATAATCCCTATCATATTCTATCAATCTTTCCTAATAAAGAATAAAAACATTGAAAACTAAAAACCTTATATTTTATTTGATTTTTATATAATAAATATATACAAATTGCAAACACCACCCACTTTTTTTTCAATTTTATATTCAATACATTAGAATTAATAGAATTCAGTATAGATTTATATAGAATTTGTAATAAATAAGATACAGGGATTAAAATCTAATTAATCTCAAAACCTTCAACTTCGAATTTATAAATTAAGATTATACTCTTACATTTTAATTTCAATAATTTCAATATTTCTAACTCTTAGCTTTTCAATTATACTAAAATCATTCAAATTGAACTAAAAATACAAAAGTTATAGAAATTCTGAATAGCTTCAATTTTGAATATATAATAAACAGATGCCTATAAATACCCACAGGTATTAACAGGGATTTTTAGCTACTTTCAATAAACAGGTATTAAGACCTCTGATTAGTCCCCCATTAATAGTAGCTTGGGGATAGGTATTCGAATATTTATACGAAACCCACCCGTTGCGACCACTGGTTGTTGCCCACTTTTTAGCTCAGAGATCCTAATAAACTACTCCTTCGCGTCATAACGAAACTAACAAAAGTGGGTAATCCTGATATCCTAACGACCTTAACGCGATACATACCTAGATGCTTTAAATAAACATGATATTGAAGGATAGGCAAAATCGGACAGCATCATAGGTAATCTTAACTTTGGAGATATTCATACCTGTGGCTTGTGGCTCTGTATAAAGTTTATATAAACGCTCTAGTCGGTAGTCTGACAGCGCTAAATTCGCCCCAACTGTGGCTTCAAGCCAGTAGATCACTAATTTGACGTAGCCGCCCGCTAAAAGCTTCGAAAACAGCTTGAAGCTATGAACAGCTTGTCTTTTCTCAATCTCATCTTCTTTATCTCACAACTTGGGATTCGGAAATCATAGTTGATCCTTCTCTCGGGAGATAATTCTATCGAATACCTTGACTTGACGCATGTCTCTGCAGTGCTTTATAAAGAATAATCTCACCAGTGAAATATTCAAGGACACCATGAGGTTCTTTTCGTTGTCGTGGTTGGATAGTGTTACATCGGAGAGATGTTATCCGATGAAACCCACAATGATCCTAGCAATATATTGTAACCGGGGATCAGGAGAACATCGCCAATACTACAATGAGGTCTCGCGTCTTTCGCACGTGTGGCTTAGTAGTAGATACTGAGGTTCGCCCTTACTACTCGAGTATTGTCAAGGTTCATAAGACGCAGACCATTTAAAGTGATTCACTGTACTATGGACAATCAAGTGATAATGTCATTGGACAAGAAACCTGGTCATCACCCTAAAACACGCCTCGTTCGATAGCTTCGAATCTATTATATGCCAAATGTGGAAGGAGATTGGAATGTCCCCCCTACAGCATATACTGGTTGCACAATAGTAGAGTAACATCATTTCCAATCACCTTCCTATCTTTTACCATTCACCCATCTCATTTCCTGTAGAAGTCTCAGGTCGTACTGCATCATTAATTGCTTTATTTCCACCAAGAGAGTATGCAGTCTTACATTTCTGGTTTACCCATGCGCCCAGCAATGAACATAGCCTTTCAAGTGGTCCTGTTTGGTCGACCTCCACAATATCCCATTCTCGCCAACAGTGCATACTAGGCATTTAGAGTTCTTATAAAACCTCTCATGGTAATCTAAAAGGTTTACTTTCACCTCCTCAAGCTATTCATAGCGCGTTTTCGAGCTATGAAATTCGTTCTGATCTTTACCTTTTTCATATTGGACATTGTCCAAGCTCAAACCGATTACTCACAATATGTGAATGTGTTGTAAGTGCACAGGGCTCTCGATGCAAACAGTCTCTAACTGCCTAAGTACTGGAACACAGAATGGCGGCAACGATTTTCCAGGTGTAGTTCGACCTTGGGGAATGGTCAAACTTGGCCCCGATCTTCTCGTTCAGGGTACCGACTCGTATTCTGGCTATCTTCCCAATGGAAACTTCTCGGGCTTTAGTATGATGCACGAGCAAGGTACTGGAGGTGCACCAAAATATGGAACGGTTGCCCAATTGCCGTTGGTGGGAACAATAACCAATCCTTTATCAAGTATAACTGTCGGCAGAGCAGTTCCTGATCAAGGCTCCGTGGGTTACTACCGGGCTCAGACAAGTGATAATGTCATTGTCGAGCTTGCTGCCACATCACATGCTGGACTTTATCAATACACGTTCCCTCCCACAAGTACTGGGAACAATATTCTGATTGATGTCAGCCATGTGGTCCCATCTTTCAGAGGTCAAGGCTTGAGTCAGGCATTCGATGGAGGAAGTTTTCAAGTATTTTCAGATGGCCATTACGAGGCGTCTGGTGTATACAACAATGGATGGAATAGATCTCCTGATTGGACGATATATTCATGTAAGTTTAATTTGTATCGTACTATTCTTGATTTATGTTAATTTCCCAAGGTGGATATTTTAACGTAACGCCTTCTGCTTCAAATGTCTACGCCAATACTGGTGCTGGTAGTGTCATCCAGCCCAATAATTCAGCTACTTCGGTTAATTCGAATACTGCCATTGGCGGGCTCTACACATTCAATACAACAGCTGTCGCATCGCGAGTTGGGATTTCTTGGATCTCCAAGGAGAAGGCATGCCAGAATGTCAACGATGAGATCCCAGATGATACCACATTTTCAAATGTTGTTTCCGACACTAAATCTGTCTGGAACGACCAAGTGCTATCAAGAATTACGACTAACTCTACCAATGCGACAAATCTTGGATTACTCTACACATCTATGTATTTCATGAGTCTTCTTCCAACGAACCAAACAGGAGAAAACCCAGGATGGACTTCCACTGAACCATATTATCAAGATATATTCACACTTTGGGATTTATTCCGTTGTGGTACAGCTTTATTTCACGTTCTCCAACCCACTGTCTATGAGGAATATATTCGTTCCTTGATTGACATTTGGCGTTTTGATGGCTATATGCCAGATGCCCGATCTTCCAATTATAATGGTCGAACTCAAGGTGGTTCCAATGCAGACAATGTCCTCGCCGATGCTTATGTAAAAGGCGTAAGAGGTAAAATCAATTGGGATGATGGCTACGCAGCCATGGTGAAAGATGCCGAAGTTCAACCTAACAATACCGTTCCACCAGATCCAATGGCCCCAGATTCATCTACAAAGGAAGGAAGAGGTGCCTTACCTGATTGGAAACAATATGGTTACATTACTCCAACATACAGTCGTGCCGGTTCCCGAGCTGTGGATTATGCATACAATGACTTTTCACTTTATCAAGTCGCTAATGGATTGGGAAATACGCAAGATGCAGCCAAATACCTAGCTCGCTCACGAAATTGGAGGAATCACTGGAATCATAATTTGACTTCACTCGGATACTCCGGGTTTGTGGTTCCGCGTACAGCAGCAGGTTCTTCAACGCCTTTCGTTCCTGTAGATCCTTTGCTTAACAATGGATACTGGGGTGATCCATTTTACGAAGGTAGTTCTTGGCATTATTCTTGGGGTGATATTCATGATATGGATACTATCATTGAATATATGGGAGGAGATGCCACATTCTATGAGAGATTGGAGACAATGTTTACAGTTGGAGCGAATCCTAACAACCCAGGAGGTATCATCTTTGACGGCACGAATGAAGTGTATGTATTCCATCTTCTTCGTTCATTGCGGCAGAAATGCTGAAGCAATCAACTAACAAATCTCAGAACATTCAATGTCCCCTATCTCTATAACTTCATCAATAACCAATCCCGCTCGATTTACCAATCTCGAAAAGTAGCCAAAACATACAACCTCTCCCCCACTGGTCTTCCTGGCAACTCGGACGCAGGAGCTATGCAAACATGGCTCATATGGAATATCCTCGGTCTTTACCCCATCACCGCGACCCCCAACTTCCTAATCACATCTCCCTGGTTCGAATCCATGACTATAGATTTAAGTCCCAGCGGATCTTCAGACTTCGATCGCAAAACACTTACGATAACCAGTACAGGCGGTGATGGAAATGGGGATTCAAACTATTATGTGCAGAGTTTGAAGGTTAATGGTGTGGATTGGGATAAGAATTGGGTGGAGTGGAGTGATATTTTTGAGGAAGGAGGAAGAATGGATTTTGTGCTAGGGAGTGAACCGAGTGCGTGGGATGAAAATGGGGAGAGAGTGCCTAGTCCCGCGTCGGAGACGGCTGCGGGGAAGAGGAGAGCTAGGAGAGAGATATAAGGAGAGCTTTAGGGAATGTAAATGGATTCTCGGTTTATTGTATATATTTGTGTGCTTTTTAATCACTACACTGGCTTTGGATTTCGGTAATGGGGTGGCTCTAGTGGATGAATTTCTCGTTGATAGCGGTGTTTTCAGGTCTTGGTCTAGAGAATATATTTTGATTATTCTGAAAGCCGTCTACCAACTAACCGACCTCAGACTCACAGACTTTTCAAAGCAAGTGCGCATCATAATTTTTTTGGTATGAATGTGTATTTTCGAGAAGCCTGGAATGGATTTTACACTAGGGAGTTTAGATTCTAGTAAGTTAGTCTTCGTTTTTGGTTCAACAGGACCTTTATCAAGAGACTTGAGAAGGGTTGTTAGTCAATATTAACTAACCCTCAATGGCGATGATAAGTACAGAACATCCCGATTGCTCGATGCTTATATTGAAGCGCAAGAGAGGAAGGCTTGAGGAACTATATAGATATATAATTTATGCACAAACGAGCATAACAGTAATGATCTAGATTTCAGACGCGGCCTCGCTAGATGATAACCACCACCTCGTTATGCCAAAGTAAACAATCATTGGGCAACTTTCTGAAGTACTCTAGATGCCGGACAAAGATTATGTTGTTGAAAATCCTCACACATTGAACGTTATATCAGGAGATGAAGGCCTTGGCATTAAACGATGACTAATCGAGCAGCGACCTCTTGTCCCGGATTTTTTTTTAGTTCGAAACTGCAACCCCTTATACACGTTTTGTTTGTTGCGGGAATGTTCTGTACATTTATTTATGGTTTCGATTACTTAACTTCTCCTATAATTATAAGCCTTTTAAAGCCGGTAACTGTTCTTCGTTCAGAATGCTGCTAGCATCATACTTTAAACTGCAGATTCAAGCGTGAGCTGCAACTAACATACATATCTACCCGCGGGACCACTGCTTTTATTTTCAGAAGTAACAGCAAAATCGAGAGATATACATGAAAAGTTAATAACAAGATAAATAAACAATGGGTATTCTATACGAAACATTACACGTGGTTACCGGAACCACCTCTGGGAAAGCTTAATTCAAACCCGAATAAATAATTAAGACTAGGCATTTAGACAAGGAACCCGCCTCGCGCTCTTTCCTCCTTTAAATTCGTCGTAGCGGAACCGTGGTGGCCTTATCAGCCGCAACTTGTCCCCAGACACCGCCGTTGACTGAAGCTGCTGGAATGTTACTTGCTGCTTTGGCTGCTGCCGCTTTGTATGTCCCGAAGTTTTGGGTTCCGTTCCTATATGATCAATAAGCCAAAGGTTATATAATCTGATGGGCGTGGGATAAAAATCTCTTACGCTGCATTGATTGTCAAAACCATTCCTTCTTGACAATGCTTTCCCTGCGCACAATACATAAACATTGGCGCTGTGCTATTAACTGTCATTGTGAAAGTCGTGATCATGCTTGAATTCGCGGCCGTCGGAACGAAGCCACTATGAATTGCGTTGGCCATTGGCTGACACGGCGAATCGAATGCGGATTGTGTGACGGTATGGTTTCGTTCGTGGAATTGAAATTCCACTTTATCACCAGGCTGCGCGGTAATTTCTTGTGGGGTGAATAGAAGTAGAGATGTGTTGCTTGAACCAACTACAACGGTATGAGTCTTTGCATCTGTGGCACTGGGCGCTTGTGTTGGGACTTGGAGTATGTTAGCTGCTGAAATCTACAGATGAGATCTCGTAAGACTTACCACCAGCTACGAGACTAGCTGCCATCAAGGCAATTGCGGGAATTTGAGGGAAATACATGGTGGTATGTTTTTTTGAAGTATGTGGTGGTTTATTAGTTTTCGAAGGATATCAGTTAATGGAAGACTACAGAAAAGTTTGGGATTGTGTATTATATAGCCATACTTCAGAATGAGGATGACCAACTCTGGAAGCCCTGACATCAACGTCAGACAACTTGCATCAGACATATAAGCCTTTGTCTTGCTACTTGAAGATAATTTATCATCCGTTCAAGCATAACTAGAGTCTCCGGAACCGAATCTCAGAATATCTGATGTCAGACTTCATGCGGGAGTTGGTTTACCGTTAGGAAATCTATATCCGGCGAATCCGATGTCTGAAACGTTGAGATTTTATGTAAGTTATGAAATACTGAGACAAGATTAGAGCCAACGACCATCAAATTCGGAAAAATATCCATCTTTGTGGTATTGAGAAACGATCTAGTGATCTTTAAGCTCATGTCTGTGCGATAAAATTAAAGAACTTGTGTTGAAAGTTGCATCTCTTTGCTAGAAATGAGCGAATGAGAAGTGAGGAGAGCGTTTGGAGATATTCTGAAACATACCTGCGACAGGTCTATTTCTTCATCAGAGATCGACATACCCTTCTGCGTCATTGAAAAGGAGACACCTGCGCCTCGCTAGTTTTACAAGCCGTTGATGCCGTTGATGCCGTTCTGCCTTGTCAATGGCATATTGGCATTGGGAGCACAAAGATCCAATGACAAGCATATTTTGGAAGACTTGATTCCCACAGTTGGGAAGTTGATGAAAGACCTTTGGTGCGGGGACCTTCAATTTGACGCTTTCAGAGAAAGAATACTCACCATACGCGTAAAGCAGTAATGGCATTATTAAGAGATATGGCCCAATAATATGAAGCTGTTTCAATTTATGCTTGAGATGGCACCTTGGATGTATTCAGGATCTAGAAAAGATGTAAAGGAGGCAATATCCACATGTCCACATGGCATATCATCTCTTCCTCCTCTCCGGACTGGAATATTACATGCGTTCCCACTTGACTGGTACAGCTATGCATTATATCATAATTTTATGACGCCAAGTACAATTGCTATTCCAAACATTATTCTTGCTGGTTGCTGCTATCAAGATACATGAAAGTTGATAGCCGCTACTACTCGGACATAAGCGCTTGATAGCATTGAGGACTTGTGTACCCATCTGCATTTTCAATTATTAAATTTATCACCCCCAAGATTCAGATGGTTACCAATAGATGCCACGGAACTATATGTATTTTTGGATTATTTGCTATCATACCAGGTTCCACTTCAGGCTATCAGTAAAACACTAAACCATAGCCACAGGGTATGGAACAAAACTATTGGGGATATAAAGTGGCTGCGACCCTTCAAGTTTATGACAGAGGACTATGAAACAAGCAGGGTACTCGTCTGATGGGTTTAAAAATGCAGTGAAAATAATGGAGGTCTTTAGTGGAAATGTTATCACTATCAATGGTAGATCTTCTCTGAAGACACAGAGTGGATAAGCTGCGGATGCTCAACAGTTCCTTGAGCTATAGCTACATCTTGAACTTCTATAGTCACACTTTTCATCTACCTTTTTCATTGTATCATATAGATAAGTATTTTCAAACCTGGGTAACCTATGTCCTCTCATCCATTAACATTCACTCTTTCTGACAGTCAATAGCCAATATATCACAACATCAACAAAATCAATTATCTTACTCATCATCACGCATCAAATCGCAAGCCAAATTCTATCTCATATCACCATCCCTAACACTACTCCAAGAATCTCAAACATCTCACTGTCCAGCCTTCCAAGCTTAGCCCTTTATATAATCAGAATTCATCTATATTCATACCCTGATCCAGAGAACATCAATCACTATATTCAAGATCCATCCCATAAATCTAGAAATTCCTTCCCCTCAACAAATGCTCATGAAATATCCATTCATACCTAAGTATATCCACCAATTCGCCACAACTGTAAGGATAGCTCGTTCCAGCATCTTGTGCATATATTGAGCACCACGAAAATTCATACCACACCCACATATAAACCAAACAATACGAACACGATAAGCTCAATATTGTTACAAAGCCCATACCGAATCCAATCTAGCCTCGCTAGCTTTAGGTATTTCCCCCAGTCTCCCATTCCTACAAGGATACACGGGTATCGATACCGATACATCTGCACGGCAGATCGACACGCTAGTACGCTAGTGGAATTAAGTTTGTGAGCTTGCAGTTTTGCGTTTTCGGGATAGGCTAATTAGTCTTAGTGGGATTGCTTAAATGCTTAAATTAAGATTGGGCGGTGTGGTGTAGATGGCTGGGAGAACGGGCGAGGAAATATTTTAAGTTGGATGGGGATGATGAGGGGTGCGGAATCGAAATCTGGGGTCGGGAAGGAGAATTGGGTTTTTTTGTATGTGGATATAGATGGGGGGGAGTTTATTGTCAGGGGGGGTTTTGGTGTGTTTTTTTGGGGGGGGGGGGATCGGGATGGTTTGCATGGACGGGGTTGGCTTGGCTTGGGTGGAGAGAAGAACTCTATTTATCTACGAGTGTCGTGCTGAGAGGAGAGTGTGGCGGCGATGAAGTCGTTGGTGGTGAGCAAAGTAGGGGTGAAGTTTGAGAATGGTATGTTTTCAGATAGTTGGACGTTTCTCATGGGTTGGTTTGGGAGATCTTGAATTTGTGTTTGATTCTTGGCTGGATGGGATTCGAGTTTTGGGTTTTCGATTTTGATTCCATTTGACGTCGTGGAATGGAATGGAATTTGATTGATAGCTACATTTTTGCATGTTATTATTCGTCTGGTTTGGGGATTGTTCTTCGAGTTATTCAGAGATCATGCTAAGGATCATGATGTCAATATAAACAACATCACCATCTCTCGTCAGATATCCCGCAGTATCCGTTGTAGTTCTCATGTTGTGCAATCCATGGTCTCTTTCAACTCATACTATGCACAACAATTCTCAATATCACAAAAACAGAATGAAAAGAGCTTTTAAATGACAAGTGTGAAAATAATATGTTCATGAATCATTAAATATCTAATTATACAATCACCAATCCCTGATATACATGGCCTTCATTCTCATGCCATCCTTCCATCCAATCTTTTCATCCCTAAAACCCCAAGCGAAAAATTAAAATCTTCCACTGTGGATGCGAGATCATGATACATATCTCCATCCAGCAAATCCCATTCTCAAAATTTAAAGTCCCGAATCAATTTCATCCACCACAGCTCTACTGGTATACGCATTCCACTCCGTACATGTTTGCTCCGCCTCACTGGGAATGAACATGTTATCCGAAATCTCATCCGGTCTTTCCAAAATATTCGCATACAAGCCTCCGCTAACATGCCACGCGATATGACAATGGAAAGGCCACACTCCCGGATTATCCGTGACGAACTGGAATACATAGTGACCCTTTGCTCGCACCAGTTGCACGTCTCGGCGTTGGGGATTCGACTGTCGGATAATGCTGACGCCGTCCCAGTCTCCGTCGCCTTCGTGCAGAATCTGCATGTTGTGTCCGTGGAGATGCATGGGGTGCGAGGCCGGAGTGGGATTGTTCACAATGACGCGAATGGTAGTGTTGCTGCCGAAATTGCGGACGTTCCATTCGGAGGGGTAGGTCAAATTACCTTGGTCGGCGAGGAGGAGGAGAGGGTTGTTGTAGTTTGCACGGAAAGATGTTCCGCCAAGTGACCAAAGGAAACTGCCGGTCTCATTGACGTAGAAATTGATATCGAGGTTTTGTGTGGTGGAGGGTGTATCTGCCGGGAGGCTATAATAGGGTTCGGTGATAGATAGATCATCGTTTGCGCAAGTTCCTGGATCTGGAACATCCCACGCTGTGCTTGCGGGAGCTGTGTCTGTGTCAGCTTCGTCGTAATAGATTGCGGCTAGAGCGTTTGGTTGGTTGGACAAAGAACAGTATGTAGATATGCTTGATCTCATCCAATATGCCGAGTCTGACGATCCGGCGTTGGCGGTGACAAGAACATCAGTTCTTTGCCCAACTGCTAAAGTGACAACATTGGTGGTATATGGTTTCTGCATTAATTAGTATACGTTCGGATGATTGTATAAAAGGATGCGGTACTTACGACTGGTACGAAGTCATTGGCAATGACAACCATTTTGTGTCCATCGATACTGAATCTTTGCAATCCCTCAGCACCGGCATTGATCAATCTCAATCTGTGTGTCTTTCCAGTGGTAAACTGAAATTGCGAGATACCAGCGTTGTCAGCGCATTCAGTATCATCTCCAGCAGCCTTCGTAGAGCAGTCGAAATTCATTTTCCCATTAATAAGATTGTTGTCCGAAAACGGTTTAGGATTTCCACCACTACTGATAACCGATGAAACTATCGAAAAGTAATCCTTATGATAATAATCTGTTAAGAAAACCGGGCCAAGATCAATATCGTACGGTGCATGGTTAGGCCCATGGATAATCATAGGTCCCACAAGACCACCTGTATGAATGTTAGCAGAGAAGTAAAATGCAAGAACTTTTCATCTTACCAGCATATTGAGCAGAGTAATGCGAGTGATACCAGGAAGTTCCATAGAGATCGGCTTTGAAAGTATATGTGAAAGAAGCTCCGGGAGCAATAGGGCATTGAGTTACAGCAGGGACACCATCCATATACGGAGTTCCTTTCTGTAACAACCCATGCCAATGGAAAGCTGTACCTTCTTCAGGTCCAGTAATTTGATTGTGTACTGTAATCACGAAGGTATCACCCCAATTTGCCTCGATCGCAGGCCCAGGGTATTGTCCATTGATAAGTATAACATTTTTCAAGTAGCCATCGGGGGCAATTGTTCCTCTTGTGACGGTGAAATCGTAGGATCGAATAACTCCTGTGAGGGGAGCTGATGTGTATGGATCGTTCCCACTCGCAGTTAATGGACCCCATGGAAATCCATTTGGGAGAGGATTATTTGTGAGGAAGGGAGGAAAGGTTGGAGCATCCAGGGTTCCCCAAAAAGAATTACTAGATATAGTGTTAATAAGTAAACCACTATAGCATGGAATTTCCTCGAGTACTCGAGTAGGAGATTGGGACTCACCCATTAGTTGCTGTTTGAGACAAACTGTTGATGATCCCAGCACCAGCGGTCATCATACCAGTCAAGACACCAAACAATGTCATTTTGAAGTGATTGTCTTAATATTGCTGGACGAAAGCTTCAAGGACGTGTGTACACATTGTATATATAGACGGGGACAAGTGGTGGTACTATATAGGTCTGGAAAAAACTTCCGTAGTGGCCATTATTCTCCAGACGCCAAGCCGACGAAGATCTGCTCTAGAAAAGCTAGTATTACACAGACTGAGCTCCCCGTGTAGCTCAAAAAAGATCAGCTATTCCTTACGCTTTATTTGGGGCTTGAATTTTAGCGTAGAGTGGTCAAGTACTTCCGTTCTTTGTCATCATAGCAGTTTGATGGGAAGCCCGAGATTGTTCAGACTTCAGACATATCTAGCGTAAATCCTCGATCTGCTGCAAGAATAGAAAACGAGAAGAGATTCGCGAGGAATTCGCCTACCTTCCTGATGGGGTTGGAGACATGAGAAGCATATACTGTACTGCCGCAATTTCTTTCCAAACCTTGGTACAAGTATGCTTTTAGTATTATCGATTACCTACATGGTACCTACATGATACTTACATGCTTCCTACATAATACTCAGGTACATAGTCAATAAATGTTGTGAATGGTGGTTTGCACATAAGGTTACCCAGGTACATATCCACTCTGCTCCACCGACTAAAAACGCATAGACGCTGCCGAGTGACACTAAGGAGATGCGATGAAGGGATCTCCTCTCGGGAATAATATAAGACGGCAGCAGAAACTAACTTTAAGGAAGTGAAGCTAATCGACTTGCCGGTGTATTTTGCATATCAGAACGTGCTAATCTGAGACCATATCTCTTAGACTGATAAACAAGAGAAAGGAACCCCCCCCCCCCCCCCCCAAAAAAACAAAAGAGATCCTTCTCCCTGAGTTATTTCTTATTTAGATTAAAGGATTAGAAGAAGGTTTAGACCGATCCACTCCGTGTCGCAATAGAGGAACTTTCGTTTGTGTACAATGGGCCACTCACGCACCGCATGCATCTCAAACAATGTCCTGATAACCGGTTGATCATAGTGTAGATCATTCCGATGTTTCGAAACAAAGTCATGTGCATATTCCGTAGTGGATAAATATCAAAACTTACTCTGAGTAACTGTATAACACTGCTATTATCAGATACTTAGGTATCAGCGAACATCTATGTGAAATATCGTGGATATCAGAAAATCATTGCTGTCGAGTAGCAGTAAAGGAGATATGACTAACAATGATACATCTGGGTGTCTATTTGTGTACAGTGATATGCTGCTGACCGTAAAAATAAAAAGCAGTATGTAGGAAACCATTAATAGCGGATAAATGTAGAAGTCAGCGTTGTATTTGATTTTCAAGATGATTAGCTGAAGGATTTGGTGGTAATTGAACTTAATAACGATGTGGTGTATCTTGTCGTGAAGTAATCGCAGTATTGACTCGAGGTAACCATGATTAATGGTAAAAGCCTCAAGGGATAAAAACACAATGGTAATACATTATACAGCTTATTGAACGCCAACATTAGACTTCAATTGGCTAGTAGAAACGTGGTCGTTAGACTTTAGTACACAACATCGTGCTTTTCGCATGCTTCTCTGGATCGTTAGCTCGAAATAAAAAAGGAGTTGTGAAAACTTCCGCTTTCGATAGTCATGAAGTCCCGAAGCATCATCATGTTGTCATTCGTCACTGCCAGTGTCTTACCATCGTAGTCATTGTCTTTACGGTGTATTTAGTTCTAGGACTAGAGGTCGTAGACATAAGTCTAGATGCCTGTAGATAATATATTTCTCTTGGTTATCTCGGACTTGCCTAGCGAGGGAAGATACATACAGTATTTACTTTTTCGCTAGGTAAACATTTCTCCCCAAGAAACAACCTCAAAATTTCAAAAATATTCTTAGTTGGACAAGTACTCCGAAAGAATGATCACTTCCCGTACGGAGCGTCACTGCCGAACTTTGATGGATGTGATTAAATTTCATATTGTTCTACAATAATCATGTTATACGGATATGTATGTTACTTCCTAGAAGGATACTGAGGTGGCGGAATAAGTTGAATAAAGGTCATGTTAATTTTAGAGTTCTTATCGATTCATCAAGCATAATACAAGCTTGATTCGAACATTGTTGTTGATCAATCTCAGCTGAAGCCAACTCAAATTGTTCACATGGTACCGTGCCATTACTCAAGACCGTTGGTCAAAATGAGATTTCACCGTGAGAACCGGAGGACCGAGTACCTCGCCCAGTGGCAAGAGCATAACTATCTACCGAGCTAGATCGATGTCGGTCTCAAAGCGAAGCACTTGTCGTTATGACAAATTCAGTATATTTCATCTGATCTACAGTTTATGAAACCCGTGTGCTTCGCTGTACCGAGGACTATAATTTTGCTCCGAGAGGGTTTGTTTATACGCCGTACAATGGGTAGGGCTCATCACAATCGGTACTGTCGGATTCCTAAATTGTGAGAATTAAATCAACACCTAGGATTGAGCCCATCGTCTGCCCTACACATTCCTTAATGACATTCTCAATGGCTTGCGGTACAGCATTAACCTAATAAATAAGACGACTTCGGGTTTCGTCGACATCAAAGCCATACATTCATCAGTAAGGCCAACAGCGCGAGCTTGAAGGAGTATAAGTCACGTCGAAAACAATTGTTGAAACAATTTCATCAAGCCATTACGTCCAATCCATATGGCTTTTCAAGATGCGGCTGCGAATCCGCCAAAAATGAGTGTCTCGATCAGGAGTAAAATAAATCGTGAACATGGTTTACATCTAGCGCCCTCACCCAATAGTTGGAGATTTCCCAAGGAAACCCAAAATAGAGGCCAAGAGCAGCGCTTCCATGACTTGCTTTTTCTAATAATCGAAGGAGCAACATAAAACACGAACGCAACATAACGATCTCAAGTTAATGGGTAGCGAGGTATCCAAGTCGCCTCGCCTCGCAACTACATATATTCGAGATTCCGTGACACTGATAAACCATAGTATGGTAGTAGAATTCGTTTATTGTGAATTGGCTCATCAGGAGGCTCGAAAAAAATAAGGCTGGGGAAGTTTTGTTTATACAGATTGACCCCATTGAACTCCACCCCTATGCAAACAGTTGAGCGGCGAGACCCGAAGATCGGCATTCCAAGTGTCTCTACCCATTATGTATAAACATATGCCATGAATTACAAAGCATTCGCCAGGTTCCATCTACTCCAAAGATGGACGGGCTTTCTCCTCCAGCTCCACAATTGCGCGTTTTCACTATGAGGTTCACGAAGGACGGTATGGACGACTCATGACCAGAGGACGTCGATTTGCACGGCCGAATGCTGCTAACGTTTCTGGAGATGCAATACTATCAGAACGAATGGTACTGCCAATAGCCATGAAGAATCTGAGTGGTAAGTCATTAGCACATTGAAATCGACTTGACAGAAAGGAATGATAATAAATACCCGAAAGTAGATCCTGAAGTGAGCATATATGTGCGTAAAGTCCTCCAAACTCCATTTGGACCAGGACCAAATTTGATAATAGTGAGTGTGCCTTAACCCTGTCAGAATGAAATCTTTTCATGCCTCCTCCAGCTCCAACATACCATACATAAACCCCAGAATAGCACCGACAGCTGTTATTGAACGTGGTCAGTAACTTATATCTGTGAACGAAATCATCATCGCATACTGCCACCCATCATAGCTCCCATCTGGACTGTCAAACATGCACGATCAGTATAAGTTCAGAATGGAGGGGTCAAGCCAAAGTCTTACGCTTGTTCCAGATAGTTTGGCCACCGGGATGCCCTTGAGGTTGTGGTACTGGAGGCATATTTGACGATTTTGGGAGGATTCGATTGATTCATCTAATACCACGAAGTTGTATGTATGGTTTATCAGGTAAAAGCTCGTAGCTTTCGGACTTCGAGCTCCAAACTTTCAAATGTTCAAATGCACCTGGTATATTGTAAAATGGTCACGGAATTTGCCGAAAGCATAGACCAAATGCAAGCAAGCACCACAGAATAATACATTTTCCCCACATTATAGATAAAATTTGGCCTCAATACTCTGGATACGGATTATGAGGCGAGAAGGCGAAAAGAGTACTAACATAATCTAAACACGTGACATATTTCAAAATCTCATGATTCTTTCTCAAAAGTCTTGAAAATTGATGAGATTGACGTAGTGGTTCATATCAAAATTACCTACCTACTACACAAAAGAGTCTTTTGCGATAGATAGCTTTAAGATGAGTTAATCAATCTTCTTATGGTACTTCCAACCTCTTCCTCTTTCCCTTTATTTTCTGTTCTTCTCTTCTTTCCTCATATCAAAGACCCTTTCTGTATCTGCAAGAAAGCGCGTGCGCAACTGCTCTTATCCCCGATCTCGAACTCTGGTTGGCTGAACATAGACCTCGCGTGTCTCAACCTGAATGTCCAAACTTTCCACCTTGGCAACATCAAATTGAAATAGGTTTCCTTCTCTAACACCAGCAATTGTCCTACAATACCTGCATTGCATAGATGTAAGTATTCCTAACCTTTGCCTCAAGTCTAGAGTCTACTTTGTATCATTCTTGATGCATTCCGGCTTTCTTTGCGCTCCCTTTTTCAACCGTCTTGTCACTCGTCATCATGGCGCCAAATCTATGTGGGCATTTACTGACGACCATCATAACTCCCAGTGCGATACGATAACCCTTCCATCCAGTTTATTAGATAGAACGTTGCAGACATTTAGCATCCACAATATAGACCAGAGGGTCATCGAAGCAAAGCATCTTTGTTGTAGTTGAGGTTGAATGGGGGGGAGAAAAGCAACAACATTCCAACGATCTTATTTCATCAACGTCATCAGGGATAAACCTTTCTACTGTGAATACGACCAACAATCAGCTTAACCGATGACGGCAGTCGCAAATCCACCAAGTTTCCCACAGATCAACAGGTCGGCATGGGGATCTAGTGTTAAACAAGGAGGAATGAATGCTATTAACGGCGACGAAGTGGGCAGGATGTTTATGCCACGGAAAAGCGCTCAGCGTGCTAACTCATCCTCGTCGATAACTTCATTATCTTCACTTTCGTCCACTTCATCCAACTCGACGGTATCGCAACATACACCGCACACTAATGGCGTATCAATGTCCCCGTCTAGTGAAGCAAACAATTGGGGTACGGCAGCGGCACGAAAGAAGGTTCCAAGAGTGCAACCACCATGGACTAATAAATCTGATTCGACCCCTAGTTCCCATACAACACGACAACCTCCATCGGCTTTGACAAATGGAAATTCTGGTTCATCTATGACTCCATTACATCAGCCGGCTCCCATAGTACCATCACAACATGTCACACCAAATGGATCACAGCAGATGAGACCCCAGGGCCAACATACGGAAGGGGAGCCAATGCTTTACTTGCTATCCATGAATGGCACCTTCGATCACAAAAGGATATCAGTGCCTTTCTATCCAGATAGCTTAAGGATAGGGCGTCAAACAAATGCTAAAACAGTACCATCACCTGCGAATGGGTTCTTTGATTCAAAGGTATTATCGAGACAACATGCAGAAATTTGGGCAGATCGTAGTGGAAAAATATGGATTCGAGATGTTAAATCCTCCAACGGTACCTTTGTCAACGGAGCGCGCTTATCGGCCGAAAACAAGGACTCAGATCCACACGAGTTGCAGTCTCAAGACCACCTCGAGCTTGGTATAGATATTGTGAGCGAGGATCAGAAGACTGTTGTGCATCACAAAGTCGCTGCGAAAGTCGAACATGCAGGCTTTGCGGGCTCGACCAATAACGTTCTGGACATGAGTTTTGGTGATTTAAATCCTGCTAATGGATCAATGATGTTACCATCTCAAGGTCCCATGATGAGGGGAAGAACTGGAAGCCAAAGCTCAATAGGTAGTAATGGCCGCATGGGACTACCAGGTAGCGTAGCTGGGAGTCAAGTGAGCGTTATGGGTCAGCAACGCCCGATGAATTTCTGGTTAACACCCGTTACAACAGAGCAGATAGTAAAGAGGCTTTCTGTAGGTTCACATATCTACATACATTGATTTACTGTAGCTGATCTTCAAACTAGCACGAAATGCGGACGGCCCGATTGCAACACTTTGACCTTGGGCGAGCGGACAACTTTTTTGGCGGCTTGTTATCGAAGGATAATGTGAAAGAAGTTGAGAGTGCGCCAAATGTAGACCCGCCAAAGCCTGCAGCGAACGGTGCCGCTTTAGCTTTTAGGGCCGAAGGAAAACCTCGATTCTCTGATCCTCCCGCGCCGCCGCCCCAACAACCTCTACCTGAAAAGCCAGATGTTGCTCGTTCTCACAACTTTGATCCCGCGTCGCCTACTGCCTCTTTGAGAAGACCTAACACAGAGAAACAGAGATCCATGGCGAATGGATCTCCCGTTAGAGAAGTTAGTAGTCAAATAATTACATTGGTGGAGGCATTGGCATCGGCAAAGAAAGAGATCGATTCTCAGAGCGCTCGCATGCGGGATCTAGAGGAAATGCTTCAAAAGGAACGACAAGCACGAGAAACGGCGGAAGAAATGGCTAAAAGATTGGAGATCCAAGCACCGGACGGCAGTTTAAATGGAAACGCTAAATCTGGGACGGAAGGGTCAATCCTCGAAGATACTTTTGAGCCACCTTCAGATGATGCTCTATCACAAGAGGAAGTCAACACACAAGTGGACGCTAATGGCATTGCCGACTCATCTCGTCTGTTGGAACAACGCCTTGAAATTATGGTTTCTGATATGCAGGAGCTGCGATCCCAATTGGAGTCATACAAGAAAAGAGCAGAAATTGCCGAGAGGGAAAGGGATGCCGACCGAAAACCCCTAGCAGAGATGATTGAAAAGATTCGCTCGGATGAGCAACTCAAACAAGTGGCTTCCGATCGATCCAGATCTCCCTCAAAGCATGCCTTTGAAAAACATACTAACGGAACTGCAAACGGAGGTGATTTGGCACTACATCCCATAAGACGCCCAAATGGTATGAAAAATGCCTCGTCGGAAAATGATGATCTTCATGCTTCACTTACACGTGCGATTGCTTCGAAAAATGCTCACCACGACCCTTTATTATACCACTCGACACCTTATGTCTCAATGCTCGGCGTTGTCATGGTTGGTATGGGGTTGATGGCATATCTCAACGGTTGGTCACCACCAAAAGTGGACCGATAAAACGTACAATCTCTTAATACACGATTTCTTTTATGTTCGAATCAAGCGCAAACACTTTTCACGCGTCATACATCTGGTCATCGAGACCAAGCCTCTGTATTTAGTCTCCTTTGTTACTTTCACGGGGTCCGAAGATTGTTTAGTTTTGCATGTGGGCGTTGTGGGGTTGCGGGATTGTTGGAATCGTGGCATTGGGGCAAGCGGGCATGGGCAAGCGGTAGGGGCACAACAATACCAAGATTCTGGTTTGGTTTGATTATTTGAGGGGAAATGGATAGGTTCATCCATATACATATACCAAAACGGGTTAGGGATGGTATGAATGGCTTGAATGGATTGAATGGTCATTTATCACTTTGGTAGAATAATTTCCTTACAACTGTTGACGATAGCATAAAATGTACCCCTTGCTAGCACTTTCAATATTCTAAAAATGTGCATCTAAAATGGTCACTTAGGGCACTATCATCGCTTTGTTTTTCATTCCTTTTGATTTCTCTTGTGGTTTTTTTACTACTCATGGAGATAATTTGTCCCCAAACTGAACTTGTGGGTTCGTAAACGGCCTTTCTCGTTTCTTGCAGATTATCGACCAATTTCTTTATCGGACGCTATTTGCGTCTTAGGAGGGTGTTATTTATCGATTAGAAACTGAAGTCCGTAGTACTAGACCGACCTCCAATAGTAGTCATTATCTCCTTTCCTATTGTTATCTTGATTGCCATAAAAGTACAACGAGCTATAAGAGATATTGTCTCCCATAACCCCCAATTAAGCCCAAGAATCCGGTGCGAAGGGATTAGATATAATCTGAATGGATGCTAGCTGAGAACATGTGCTACATTGGTCGAGTGATTGTTTCAAGGTCTGGTGGGTTTTGAGAATATATTATTTGAAATGCCGTTTTATAGAGTTGAAATATCAGATTATACCTTTCTGAACTGCCGATACATGTGGGAAAAGATGAGCTGGAAGGTATGGTTTCAATGTATAATTTGAATCGACCGTCGATTTGTAGTCATACTCTACAAGGCTCTTCGGGGCACGCTTTGAGTCTAGTTTTCCAAGCACGACACTGCTAAATTCCTCTTTTAAGCAAGTATCATCTTGTCTTGGTGCAATTCTGGTGGTGGGACTTATGTGAGGTTTATGAGGAAGGTGGGTAGCACGACTACTCATCTTGTCATGGTAATCATAGTTTTCTTTTTCAAGGCAGGCGCTTTTGGCGATACATTATCTGCTCGAGACTGTGAAATGCGATTGTTTCAATTCAGGTACATATCTCATAATTATATCTATCTTGGCCCCACAACGTCGTCATCGTCGTACAATTTTTACTAGCATTGTTTTTGGTTGGCATTTTCGGATTCAGAGCTGCACTTGGATAACATCAACCAAGATCAAATACACTTATTCCAGTCACGGAGAAGAGCTTCAAGGAGATCTTTGGTGCCTAGGTTGGCTCATGACAGATGTGCCTGTAACAAAGACACCATTTATTGAAGCCTCATGTCAATTGTCTTTCCACACACCTGCACCCCCGCCGTCCGATTACACTCACTCTCTAGAAAGACCATCGAAGGACACAAGCCTTGCCGGCTGCGAGCTCGAGAATATCGAGGCTACATCTAGCGCACCTTACGATTTAAATCTTTAGGCAAATTATGTGACACTGTACCGAACCCAGGGGAACATACAAACGAAGAGACGGGACGTGCAAATAACAAGTTTAAGGAAAGGGCATGACGAGAATAAAGAAACACCCTCATCTTCTTGTAATTCTGATTATTTGAATGAATGAGATGCACCAATGTCAGAACATCATAACACTCGATATATGGAAAAGACAGAAAGTTCTTCTAAGGAACCGGAGCCTTTCGATGTCCAACATGATTACATTTCATTGCCTCCTTCGAGCGATTCCACTCCAAGTCCCGCTTTCGGCAAACTGGATAGCAACAGGGGAAATCTTGTATGTCACAATCAGCGCAATGCTTAGGTACAGCTTCTCACTTCATGTAGGATCTGGAACCTAGAGCTCCGACGAAAAGATATCGATTAAGCGATACCCGGGGATGTGAAAAAATTGAGAACGATTGTCAAGCTGGTAACCTTCCAGAAAATGTTGCTAACAAAGCAAAATACCTTTGGAAACTCCTCGCCAAGGCGGCTGAAGACTATGAGTTTCTTCGTTTCGAAGAAACCATGATTAAACTGCCGGTGGTTCTTGTTGCTTGCTGTATCTATATCGCCTGTCGACAGTGCGAGGTTGTCCGAACTTTCATTGCAATTCGAATCCTCACAGATACTTCGTCCCCAGAATACCATGAGTTCGTTCGTAAATCTTTCCGGATTCTTCAAGAGTACATTGACGAGACTAAATGTTCCTGCTTAAGAGCATTCAGTATGTTTTCATGCGGGATAATAGAAAGATGATATATGCTAATACTCTTAGGGACTCCTTCTGAAGGATGCTGCCAGATATGCCACAGGCTACTTAAAGAGGATGTTTTGAGTGGCAAATATGAGCCACTAGAATTCTGTGTAGAGTGTTCAGGTGCATATCACATGAGTTGTGCAGCGACACTCAAAGCAACGATCGTTACCTCTAATCCAGGCAGCTTGATTTGTCGACGATGCGTCCCATGTATTGTCCATCCTGACGTAGAGCAAAATCCAGCGAGGTCAAGAGAGAAGGCTTTGAGACTCGCTGGCGATACTGTCAGGGTCAGGTCAAATGATGGCAAGAAGTTTGAAAAGGTATCCTCATCGCGCGACGCCCAATTCCAAACGACGGACGTAAAACACAAAAGATGCGAGGCCTCTCTCTTGGACGGTGCCTCGGACTTCCCTGCAGGAAGCTTCTCGAAATATAATACGAACAGTGCCGTGGAATCTAGTGCGAGTGCGAGAAGTTCCACGCGAACTTTCCGGATTGCTTTCACAGGGCCTCAGTGTCCACCTCTATACGACGGAAAATCTGAATTGGAGGAGGGTGAAATTCGCGAGGATCGAAAGACCTAGTTTCCGGAAATTTGACATCGCTACGAGAATGGTAAAGATGCCAAAATTGAGAAATCATTGTCCTCGTCTTCTCCAGGAATGTTTGAGCAAAGAAACATGTCAAAGATTTTCAATGGGGCGCCTGTCAGACCAAAGCCGCAATGGAATCGATTTGACCAAAACTGGCGTAGGTGAGCGTTGAAGCTATAGCAATTATCTTGAGAGAATGGATAGATTGAATGATATCAACGCAGGGGTGGAAACAAGAAGTGGGGAGTCGAAGATAAAAACATGCAGATATCAGCGATTGGATGCTAAGGCACTTGTTGCTAAACTTTCTTCTACTATAGAGTGATTGTCCACATGCTTTTAGGGTACAGAACTCAGCATCATTAGACGAATAACAGGGAGGTTGTTCGAGTCGTAGATACAAACTACATCTGTCTATCATCCTAGAAGTCTAGACTTCGTAGCTCACTAGGGCTGGTATGACCTACACATTTATAGCATGGGGATTGAACAAGAAAGGAATCGTTCTACTGCATCTCCGAAAAATAGTGAGAATTTCAAATATCATCATTAAAGCCTTTCCAGTGGCATCAATAAAGGCTGGCATTCATCCCATCTTCTCAAACTTCACCGACTCAATGATTCTCTCGGCCCTCTTTTCCCGGATCTTCTATATCATCTCTTCATTCCTCTTTTGGATCTCAGCAATACTTTTCCCACTGTCCTTATCGTAATTTTGATACAAAACGCTCATCTGATCCAGATGGAATTGTTCCTCTATTGACTCGCCTGAAGGTTCCGCAATCAGTTCGCCGTTAAGATCGAAAGCAAGTCTTTTCTCGTCCATTATCTTTTTGACTATATCGCCCATGCTTTCCATGTAATTTTCCATCTTGGATTGGATCGAATCTCGAATTGAAGTTTTACGACTGTGAGGGCGTCGCCAAGTGCTTGTTTCCAAATCCTACAATGTTTCGAGATCTTTGCCGTTGTCTGTGTTTGTGAATATGAATGTAATGACCGGATGCGTGATTTAAGAAGGTTTGTTAAAGAGAGATGGGGGAACAAATAAGATTGCGGGTTGAGCAATTAGTCGGCCGTTTCGGCTAATAGAACGCGGTGGAACAGCTGTAGGTTTTTTCTCTTGTGAATGGGTTGTATTTGCCGTCCCATGGGAAGCAACTTGGGATCGTGTAGCTTGATGAGTGTAATGACATAATCTACTGACTTCTGGTCTTGAGTTCCCGATCCGTGGTTTGTCAGTCAAAACTCGGATGAGAGCTGGTTGGCTTTATGCCGGTGACTACTCGCTGTTAGGCCGGATAGTCAAGTTTGAGATAGTGTCTTCGATATCTGCATTGTTGATGATTATGATCTTCAACACAGCTCAATGGTATCTCCACTGGCGAAAGAAATTCCAATCTCTGGATGGAAAAAATTCTCTACATTTGTATTATCTTTCTTGGAACACTTGTTCTTCTTCTTCGCCATGTTGAGTTCTGGGTATTCGGAGTGCAAGAAAAGCAGGAATGAAATCGGGCAATGAAAGGAGAGATGAACCAAGAACAATCACAGCAATGGATCGGTATCGCAGAAAGAAAAGTAGTGAGAATCTCATCCCCGCGTTTGTCTGCACTTGCATGCACTGCTAAAAGCAAATTGAGTGTTCTGTTGATGGCGAAAAGATTGAAAAAAGGTCTATGTGAGCGGAAGATTTCTCATGTGTAGATTGATCGTCGACGTTCTTTGATTTCATTCGATTGTGTATTGTACACACCTTGGGAAGCACAACAAAATAGTCGGCTACATAATCATCCAATCATCATATTGGTATCAAGATAATCCAGGCGATAAACCGCTAATCATAATTTCAGGCCTGCAGTATGAATAACAAGCCGATGGAGATCAAAGAGAGCATGTGGCAAAGTCCTATTCTCCCTCAAGCTTCTTCACGTTAAGCTTTGCAAGCTTCCTTATTTCGGCCCTATTGTCCCATCCTTCTTCCACTCGCTGGTGAAGTTCTCTGGCTCTTTCTATGGACGCTGCTTTCTCCTCCGAGAGAGCCCGTGTTTCATCTTCATGCGATGCTATCAATAGGCCTTTTTCATCATTTAGGGCCCAAATTCGGTCGCAGTTCTCGTCGGCCGTCAAGCTTGATTTTTTCATTTCTTTCCTGATTCTTGATAACTCAAATTGCTGTTTCTCAATTATTTTGGCCTGATCTTGATTGACTATCTCCAGAGATGCCTTGTCATTGGATAGTCGCTGGTATTTTGAAGTGATTGCACTGCAATCGGAACTCAATAGTTCAACTCGTGCTTTGAGGGTCTCAATCTCTGATGATTTCGCTTCCAGATTTCGTCGTATGACTGTCATTGCATTGTCAATCTCGTCTTCCACATCGTCTTGCCTTGGTGCGTCTTTTCTTGCTCTCTTGCTACCTTGGAAGATGTTAAATCTAGTTACTTCTGATGAGGGATCCCTGGGATTTATGTTTACTCACTATGGGCCATTGAATTCACCATTCTTTCTTCCGAAGGATTCGATTGATTCGGGTCTGATTTTGGTGTAGAAGTCTACAGAATATGTTAGAACCACTGAACACTGCTGATAGCCGGAGATAAGATTCACTATCTTTTCAACAGATATGGACGAGTTTTCTTCCTCTTTGGTGTCAGGAACTCGATAAATATGTGCTATACACATTGCTCTTAGAGTACTAAGACTTGCGAAGAAGAGGGCGACGAAAACACCAAATTAATTGAATCCAGCCGTTTGTATGTTACACGAAGTGGATCAAACCAAAAGTAATACTTCTTTGATAAGTAATAACATTTTCTCCAGGGGTGTATTAGACATCCGAGCGTATTTAAAACTTCGCGATAGATTGACGCGGGCTGCCTAGAGGCATGGAGGCTTTCAAATGGCAAACATTGGTTGGTCGGGAAAAACTGCATCAGATATCAATGTCAACTGGCAATGGCCAGATAGTCAGGTTCCAGTCAATGAATATGGTGTCTTGGTGCTTGCAAACAGATTTGTTCACTACATGAATGTAGCTACATTTCTGTTTGGTCTAGGAATCAAGAATATTCCCTGCTATTCTACCTGCATACATAGTTAAACTAACTATATCCAATTGAGTTTCGATCCCGACCAGCCCAGGTACTTTCAAATTGTCCAAAAACAATATCTCCGTGCAGCCAACCCCACGTTTTACTTCCCTCGGCATCGATTCCAAGTCAACAATCGGGGGCGTCATGGACTGGACCAATGAACACAATGAAGTCCCAGGCAGCTCTAAAGGTGACATGTTTCACAAAGCTTACTTCGTGGTAGGCGCAAGATTCCTGGCATCCGCCAAGAAAGTTGCTCACAATTACCGGGATTCGACAGCAGACCTTTATGCCAAGCTGCGAAGTGCCGAGACGGGACTGAAAGAATGGCAGCGGCTTTTTGTGGAGAGATGATTTGTTTAGAAAGACGTGACAGCACGCAATGCTGGGGATTATAGATTGAGGGAGGATAAAAATGAGCTCGCAAGGCTTGCTCGAAGGAATTTGAAGCTAGAATGAACGATGGAGAGGGAATCTGCAAAGCTAAAGGAGCTTGAATGATGGAGAATGCAGATGTGGAGGATGTTGAGTGGACGGAATGCTGGCTATGAGCTAGTACAGCTCAATGCTATCTGTCTACCAATTTATAACAACGATATAGCCATAGTCCATTCCTAGTCAAAGTGTTTTGCGGTAATGGTATTTAGCGATACGCGACTGCTTTTCATGGTTATGGTATATACGAGTTACGTGTTTGCTCTTCCCCTTTCCAACCATGGCCATTGCTCTTTCCATTCACATATTGTTGCGGCTTGCTACTGACTAATACATATCTTGATTCTGAATTTTATCATCCTGACACGTAAAAAATCAGAAGATTCTTCTACACGTTTTAGTTGAGTAGCAAACATATCCCAATACCAGTATTTGTTTGCAACTTCAACCCTCCAAAGAATCTCAAGTTCGGTTTCACGAATACGAAATATGTTTTCTTCTCCTCCACAGAATCGTCGTCACAAACGGAAGTTCAGCCAGGATTTCGATGGTAAATATTGGTTACGTCAAGCAGATGCTTCAGAATTCGATTATGGTTTTCCTGCTCGGAGCAGAAAGGCCCCTAATTGTGCGTATCACGGATCTATACTATGTGACATCGCTAACGGGGCAAGGTATCCCAAGGACACGACAAAAAAGATGAGGGGACGAAAGTATGCCTTGACCAAATGGAGTATAGCTTTCATTCAATTAAACAGGCAGCCGAAGGAAAAATGAAAGCGTTAGAAAGGGGGTGGGCGCTTTTAAAGAGCGCCTCTATTTCTTGGAAATTGTGGAGTCAAAGATCAAGAAATCGAAAACAAGAAGTTAAAAGAGAAAAATATCAGGTTAGAAAGAGATAATACTGCGCGAAGATGGAAATCGGAAGTCCATCGTTTGGAGTGTGAACTCGAAGAAAGGAATGCTGATATCGTGAATTTGATAAGCGAGAAAACTGATGTGGAAGAATTGTTTCGCGAAAAAGAGGCTACAGCGGAGCGCATGAGTACAGAGGCAAAAACATTGGAATTACAGAAGGCTGAGCAAGCCCAAAATTACCGCATTCTGGAGATATTTCTTGCAAAGCTGAAAGAACAAATGGAAATACTGAAATTCGATGAACAGCGGTTTCTATTACAGCTTAATAAGAAAACCAACGAGCTTGATACTCAGGCGGCTGCGGCGGAAAGTCTCAGAACAAACTTGGACGAAGCAAATCATAAGTTCGGTTCCGAGGATAAGAATAGCAAAGTCTACAATCGAGATTGACTACTGAAATCGACAGAACCCAACTCACGAGAAGAAAATAACAAGCAGAAATTGGATTTGGAGAATAAAAGAAAGCAGCTGAATAAACTTCGTGAATCACTCAGAACGATTGGGGCATCTGTAAATGGTGAACCGTCTTTTAGCGAGGTCTAGTTAGGGGTTATAAATTAACAAGCGGGAGTTAAATCAACCAAGCGAAAGTTATTACATAATGATAGCCTCAAACAGGGATCATCCTTTATCTTGCCATTTTTCATATTCCATCCATTTCTTCTCCAGTATTATGAGGACTTGGAAGCGTCGAGAAACCGCATACACCCTTCATCTTTCACCACGCGCAATCTATGTTTACACAAAGGTCTACTAACAGCTCCTCTCGGCTGCCTAGTGCGGCGGTTCTGTCGATTGTTTCATATTCTTAGAACTCGTGGTTTCGCTAGGAAAGGAAACGATGTTATGAAATGAGAAGCCTCTACTTGAATAACTCGAGCCTAATAGCAGCAGCGAAATATCACTATTAGCAAAATTCATAATACATAGATTCGTGAAACCCCATCACTCGACTTGCTTAGGATGCGATTGTTAAGTGCCTTGCCTCGAAACTGTCCGTCACATTCATAAAAAGAGGGGAACAGATCTTTCGAAGATCCTTGAACATAATTATCTCTCCCTTCCCATCCCCAATGACCAAAAGAAATTCATGAAGAATCGCAAGCACATAAACAAAATCACCAAGCACACTAATGCCCATAGCTTCAAAGTAAAAAATATGATATATCATGCATGCTCAAGGGTATTTCTGTAGTACCACTACAATCAGTCTATCTCTATATAAACCGGTATTTCATCTCATCCATAAATATACACCGTAGATCTCCATCCATATACACAAATATCCAGTTCAATTAGATGCCCTTGCCCTTGCCATTCTCATCTCTCAGCTCAAAAATTCTATCCAAAACGCCACCCAAAATCTCCTGGCAAGCAATGCGCAGGTGACGTATATCCCTTTTATCCAAAAACGCCCATATGTATAAAAAAAAGACCCTATGCAAATGTATGTGGACATGAATATATACATCCCCTAAATCCAGCATACTTGTACCCAGAAAATTTGTAACACAGGAGACAGCAAACCGCATCTCTCCCAAGATGAAAGATAAGGTAAAGCTCAAGGAATGAATCTCAAAACAACGACACTTTCCCTCGCATCTTCCTTCTCTTTTTCACCAATCCACCTACGGTCACCCTTCTTCTTCACGTAAACCATATCCACCACACCATCCGCCGTTTTTCTCCCTCCAATTGCCCCCCAGGCTCGCTTCTTACCCGTATGACTTAAGCCGTCGCGGAGAGCTCCATATGACAAAGCTAACCGCACATCTTCCTTTCCAGAAGCCCAAACATCCGAATTGCCGAGATCAAATGTTCCTTCCGTCTTCGACATATCCCAATGAATACCAGTTGGATATTCGGCGAGAGAGTACCCGTTTGCAAGAACCCATTTTGACAATCCCTTTCCGTCGAAACCAAATCTTTGGAAAACACATGCTTCACCACAGGCATCGGCAACAATGTGAAATATCTCAGGAGTAGCGTGATGCCAAGATTTGTAATGATGTAAAGAAAGCGGTTGATGGCCGGCTTCGTAGAAACCGGCTGGATCGCCCCATTGATCTAGTTGATTGAGTTTGGGAAGATAATTGAGAGTGATGGAGGTGTGATTTTTGATACAGTGGTAGAGGAGTCGATCGCCCTGAAAACCGGATTCGGTATATTCGCCGGTGGCGGGATCCACGTCGAGACAAGGGAGTCCAACCAGAGTGTGTGCGAGAGGATTGGTAATGAAAACACCAGCTCCACCGTAAGCCTATGATTTGTTAGTGGCAGTTGACGGGAAAGATTCGAAGTCCTTACCATAGGAACTCGGTCGTGCATAATAAAATCCACCCGCTCTGTGAGAGTACCGATATAATTCTCCTCGTTAGGATCATAACTGTGCAACTCCTTCATCAATGCGCCAAGCGAGGGAAAGAATGTATCATCATCAATCAACGCCAAGTATTTTCTGGATGACCTCGATGGATGGCTGTAAAGAATTGGTACCAAATCAACATATCTACCCGCCATATCGAGTGAAGGATCCGAATGTAAGACTGTTGCATTAATTCCAACGTTGGTAAGCAATTTTTGAGCAGCTGCCAATTGCTCTTTGGTCGTATCGTGCAATTGTAAAACAAGTCCGGCTCCGTTCGATGTGCCATTTCCATCTGTAAGCCATCGTACCCATTCCTTGACTGGCCCATTCTTTTCGTCACTGAATCTCTTGTAGGTAGTTGAGACACCAAACAATAACTCGGAAGCGTCAATTTCGTCGGGTCGTGGAGATTTCATTACGTGGATTTCCAAGGGCTCTGATGTATCCGCTGGTAGCTTGTCAGCTTCTGAAAGCTTCATCTTCTTCCACCCGTGAGGAAACAATTCTTGGCTGGTATTCGTCATCCTCGGTCGTTCCGTCGCATCTGTAACATATCGTATAGTCCTCATCACAAAGTTAATCTCCATGTCAACATTGTTCTTCGCCAATACATCTCGTAAAAATGTAGCATCGTCAACATCAGTAATGTTCAATTCCACCGGCGCGATTTGAGCTTGTTGTGTTTCATGAGTTTGAGAAACTTGCTTTGCAGTTGCGTCTGACTTTTCTGGTGGCGGTGCATTATCTTCTTTTGACGTTTCCCTAAATGCAGGTACCCAAGTCTGGGAAACTTTCTTGTGGTAGTAAGATAAAATGAGGCAAAATGCTACCGTCGCAAGAGCAAGGAAACGATACACAGGCATCCGAGGCATTTTGGGGGGGCTTTCTTCGGGGCTCTATTGGCGATAACCGCCTGACTTTCGGTAGTCCCTTCCTGCAATTGCTAGCGAGCGAATCTTATCGTAATGATACCCAATCAACAAATATTCGCTCTTATCCTGTGCAATCCAGTACAATGCAACTGCAGAACTGAAAGACAAGAACAAAAATGAAGGTGTGTAGGAAATGTAAGAATGTAAGAGAAAGGGAAGAATAAGAAATGGATTCTAGATTAATGAAAACAAGTGGAAATCAAAGACGAGGGCGATGCTGTAGGTGGCGTATAAATGTCGTCGTCACCGTCGATTCGAATGGGGAGGCCTAAATAGGGAGAAAAGGTCTAGAGGTTTGAATAGGGAAAAGAGATCTAGGAGATTTAAAAAGAAAGAAGCTTAAATAGAAAGAAAAAGTTTAAAAGGTTTAAATAGGGAAAAGCTTAAATAAGGAGAAAAGATTTAAATAGGGAGAGGAAATCTAAATAAAAAGAGGAGGTCTAAATAGAAAGAGAAGGTCTAAATAGGGAGAGAAGATTTAAATAGGAAAAAGCTTAAATAAGAAAAAAAGGAATAAATAGAAAGAAAAGATTTAAATGGGGAAAGGAGGTAAACTATAAACACTGATATTGTCATCGCTATCATTTTCTAAATGTACCTTATTATCGCTTTCTATATTGAATATAGTAAATATAATGAATATATAGTTAGAAAAGCTGCAAATTGAAGGAGGGAGAGGGAAGGGGTAACCACTTTCCTATAGAATGTATGATATGATTTCAATAGAATTCGACTTTAGAATAAGAGGATGGGGGGGGTAATAAGGGGGCGAAATGATTATAGATATAGATATAGATATAGATATAGATATAGACTTAAATATAGTATATTCTTAGTCCTTGTTTTCTTTTCGTGTAAAACTCCAAATGTAGTAATTCCTAGTTAAAAGGGTATAGTGTGGAAATCATTTGGATGGGAGACCTATAGATATAGAATATATAAAGTTATTGGTCGGACCAAGGTCTAGGTGGGAATTGGGGAGAGAAAAATAGCTGAATGAATAGGAGAAAGGTGGAGACGGAGATAATGGAGAATGAATTTCGAACTGGATGACGAAGCGTTAGAATGGTCCCTGGCCTGTGGTGGCACTTGGTGCAAGACAATAAATTAAACCATGGGGAATAATCAAATTAGAGCAAAGAAACTTCATGGTTGGAAGATTTGAGTTGCTTCAAGTTAATTTAGCTGCGCTCATTCATATAAAGGGGGTCGCTTTCGGTGGACAGGTCTACTTTTAAGTTCTCAAGCATCGATGGATGTATCATGATTCGTGTAGCAGATAATTAGAAAAAGTTTATCTATCCCACACATGAGCATCCCAATGTATAGAGAGAGGGTCAGTGAATATAATAAAGTGTAAGGTTATATTATTGTTCCCAGGGCTGGAAAGAATTTCGAGGTTCTACAAATCAATATGTCATTGTCGTACCGACAGACGAGTGGCCATTGAGGCAATCTAATCGTAAATTCTACGATAAATTCTATCAGTAATTTGAGCGATAGATACTGGTACACAAGACACTGTCTAGGTAGCAAATAGTTTGTGATTAGAGGGATGAAAGTAAGAAAATGAGATAACATTGCAATTGACTATTGATTGAGGCTGGCTTGAGACGACGATACTGTTATGTTAGTCTGATACATGTTACTGCTATTTTAGGTCCCATAGAGATAATTCCAGAGCCGCATGAGTTTTTCTCTTAAAATGATGACTCTGTAATTAAATAGGAACACGCAAGTGCCAAGACGGTAGTTGGGAATATGCCTGCCATAGCCTGAGCCCTGACATGCCTGGGCCTCGAATAGTTGACAGTAAAATGGTGTGACGGGCTAGTGTAGCCATGTTCGATATGCTTAAACTGACCAAGCATTCTTTGATGCTTCCTGGTTTTTCGAATTACAGTAGCTAGATGCTGTTGACCTAGTGTCAACAATTCGAATAGGGTAGGAAAACACAATTAGAATCACACATTCATTCCTCGTAAGTCGTGGTGTTCCTGGGTGACGCTCATCAACAACAGGTAAAAACCATGTTTCAAGAAGTTGCAGGTTGTTGATCGGCTGTGGAGCGTTTAATATCAAGATTGTCGACAATCTCAGCAAGTGGACAAATTACCTTTTCGATGGATGATAACCGGAGGGGCTGCTCTTTGGATAGACCGACGATCTTCTCAAAACGTTTTGATACACTGCTTATCATTGACGCTGATCAGGGCATCTACCACCGTTGTCCAGAGCACACACATAGTTTACAGAATCACAATATATAGTAAAACCCCTTTATAAGGACTTTTTTAGCTCCAAATTTAAGGATATTTGGGGGTATCCTTATAGTGAGGTTCTTGAATATATATAACGAGCTTTGTCTTCGGCCCCTTGGTGCCGGAAAAATAATTTTGTGTTGCTAGAGCTCTTCTTATTATTTTCCAGGGCACCTTGGAACCTACATTGTAGTTTGTTCTATTGGAGGCTTAGAATAAAAACTATATTATCAATTATATCAAACAACAAAGTTCAATTGTTACGGGAGCTGCCTCTAGGGTCACGTGGAAGTGTCTAGAGATCTCTCG